>SPJY01031469.1:883835-953914 GCA_005191435.1 Raddia distichophylla
GAGTGTGAGACATGTGCCAATCGGCTTAGGTTGCATGTTGTGGTGACCACCGAGGCAGCGCGCAGAAGTCCTACAAGAGGCAGTGGTTGTGTTTGCTGTTTGCTAGCGCAAGACCTACGGGAGGCGGACTGGCAGATGCACCGGAAACTCCCTCCCACTTCCAATCTTATTTTTTTTATCTGGCCTAGATTCAGATTTTATGATCTATTGTTTTCCTGTTCGTAGCAGGCATGTGGGCAATAGTTTCCTGCATGTTTTTTTTCTGGATGATATTTTCGGTGTATTTTATATCATTGACTGGTTGTTCAAACTTATTTTCCTTTTCATGGTGTGGTGATTGGAAATAAAACCAGAATATTGTGGAGCTATGAATATTTTCTCGGTTGAAGGCAGGCTAAAGAAATGACATGCTTTTTTTCTGAGAAAGCTACAAGAACCTGTAGTTCGTTGTGTCTACACTTACATTTCATTTTTCTCTAGACTCTAGAAGTGCAACAGTGTATATTACTTGACATAACGAACAATGCACCGTATTTTGTCTTATACATGATTTTTTTTCTCTCAATTGAATCTTTGATGCTTAAATGAGATGTATGTATAATTTTTTTTTCCATAATATCAGAGTCAGCTTGAATTCCTTTCTTATGGACATTTCAATCTTGGTTGAGTGCATTTTGTTGTTTGGCTTATACAACTAGATATGTGATGTGAATTTTATCCATGATATTTTTGTGTTGTATGGCTAGATGCAGGCTATCTAGAGTTAGGTTTATATTATTTAATTTTTGCTCTGGTGTTTGCAACATGAAAGATCATAACAGTGGGTGATTAAGAGAAAAAACAAAGCCTCCACTTTAATGATATGACTATGTTAAAATTTCAGGTCAATAGAGTGACAAAGCTATCTCATGTGGGCATGTTCTCAAATTGCTGTTGCACTGGAGACGCTAACAGCTACATTTCATGTAAGGTTACCAAGTCTGAGATTACTATACAATCATTATATTTGCATTTCATATCACATTTGTGAGAATAAATCATTTGAAGTAAAACTGAGATGGAATATGTATTTTTTTCTCTGCTGCATACATTTAGCTTTCAATGATTATCCTTAATTTGTGCCCCTGCTTCATTCTAACAACTTATGTGGAGTTAGTGTCTATAGGAGGTTGGCCAAAGCCATGTTATGCTGCTATAGAATGGCATGAGGGCAGAGTAAAGAAATGACATGCTTATTATTTTCCTAAAAAATCTACATGAACCTGTAATTTGTTGTGCCTACACATACATTTATTTCATTTCTTATGAGCTTTTGAGTTCATCGCCTCCAGGAGCACTTTGTTGGCCAGGCTCATTCGAGGAGCTCTTATTGAATTTTGTTTTCAAAGCGTTCGGATTAATTTATAAACTAGAATTGGTCTATTACTGCCCATTTATGCTAGAAAGTACAAACTCCGTGCATAACTCAGCCATTCTGATAATTGCATTTCTTTGAACATGGTAGTTCTTTCTTCGCTCATACTGTTCATTATGGAAAAGACTTATTTTCTGTTTATATGCCATGTGGCAAACTGATAACATTCTTTGTGATGCTATTTTCTTTAGAGTTATCGCATTTACATGGGAAGATAAAGAGCTTAAGGCATGTATGCAGCGGTCCAGGACAGCGGCAGTATTAATGAATCATTTGAACCAACATGCCCGAGAGATTATGGGCTCACTCTATTCTTAACTTATGTAGACAACAATGTTTGTAAAGCATGTGCGGCTGCTGACCTTATATTTGTCTACTTTATTCTCATTATTACATATATTGCTATGTGTTTGTACCGAGAAACTTCTGAGGCAGCATTGTAGCATGTATGCACCTCATATTGACATAACACATAAATTCATAAAAAAATTAAGTTTTGTGACTTAGTTGGATGTTTTTCTTAATTTTTAGAACGAAATGTTTTGACAGTTTAGAATGGTGGTCAGCAATTTTGATCAAAAAGTTCTTCATAACCAATATTTGTGCCTATCTTACTCGCAAACTCTGCTACTCCCTCCATACTGCAAAAAGTAGTCGTTTTAGATGGCAATGGGGATACCAAGGAGTATTAACTATAGACCTCATACCTAGAGCAGGTAAAGTACTTTAGCTTGGTGGTTAGAGCCCTTCCCATCATCCAAAAGGTTTCAGGTTCAAATACTGGTGGATGCATTTTAGTAATGATGCTACTGTTTCCAACAGGAGGAATGGCAAAACGCCAGCTTTTAAAAATCTCTTCAAAAACTCTAAAACGACTACTTTTTGCAATATGGAGGGAGTAGTTGAGAGTAAATGAGTAATTTTAAGTGCAAGGATACCCCTTCTCTTCAAAAACTCTAAAACGACTACTTTTTGCAATATGGAGGGAGTAGTTGAGAGTAAATGAGTAATTTTAAGTGCAAGGATACCCCTTCCACCATTCCTGTTAACGGATTCTTTCATCATCCTAGTTTGAAAGCGACCTTCCAAGCATGGTAAAAAATGAATAAAAAGAATATAATATAGAGAATCGAAAAGAATGAAAAGAAGTGTTCGGAGATGGTCTAACGTAACGGTAACGCCTAGCACCGTCCTTTGCCATGATTTTTTTTTCTGATGCGTTTAATATAAGGAATTAAATAATTAATTCAAGAAATTTAGGATAAGCATCCCAGTTTCAGCGGAAATGAACATTTTGGTAAACATATAAGGAATTAAAGTCTTGTCTATCGTCACCAGACAGAACAGAACGTCCAACATCCAGCACCACAAACAATCCAGCGAAATAGTTTAGCTTAATTGATTGATCACAAGAACAGTATTGAATACGTTCATGGCTATTTACAAAACAAGCCCAGCAGTAGCACGACACACTAGTTCAACATAACAAGCCCAGCACGATAAACATTAATTCAACATAACAAGTCCAAGGATAAACACTTGTTCAACATAACAAGTCCAAGGATAAACACTTGTGACACACACAGATACTTATCTAGTGTCCAACAGGGTCAGCACAACTTAATAGTAACTGCAATATCACTCGCTAGCATTGTTTTAAAGTCGGTCGACTAGTCGCGATTAGCCGACGACTAGTCGACAAGTCGTAATTCCAAGTTGATCGACCTCGACTCATGCTCCTTATCATGTGCAGACTGCACATGTGCTATACTTATGCAATTCATGCAATGTGTAGATGTGCCATACACTAATTGCTCTGTATTTAACAGCTGCATTGCAGCTTCTTATCTAGCTTTGTGTAATTTAGTTTTAAACAGCTACAATTTGTTGTTGATTTGCATTGCAAATGTGCTATATATTTGAATAAATTACAAGTTATACTCAACGATTTGTATCGACTAGTCAGCGACTAGTCTACAAGTCAGTCGCTCAACGACTCGACTCGACTTTACGACACAAAAACCTTGCTCGCTAGTCGCTCAGATTGGTACCAAAGCATACAGATACTTTCAATACAGCAAGCCAATAGAAACTCCCGCGATCTAGAATTCCATTGTCGACCAAGTAACCTTGGCATGCATCTTAGTGCGACCAACTGAAATTACATCTTCGTCTCCACCATTGACTCTTGGAGTAAACCTAATCACGCGTTCATATTTACTATCAACAGGCCAGAAAGCAATATACAACATATCTGTGAGGGAGACACATACAACAGGCCGCATAAGTTTGATTACTCTCTTATCATCGCCTGTCATCGTACCAGCCAATTTGCTATCATAAAGCAGAAGACTTTTCTTGATGCTAGTGGTGAAGGCTGTGATTTCTCCATAATAATCTCCTTTTGCAACTTCAATAGCAATAGTAGCCTCCACAGCACGTACCACAAATGCATACCTAACATCCATGGTACTAAGCCTAGTAGCAAGTGATTTGCTTTCAACCGTGCACTCCTCCAATGATCGGTTTTGGGTGCCCCAGATCCGTAAGATACCTTTACTAAGTTCTCTGTCATTCCTTTGATGATCCTTGATCTTAAGATCAATCTCAACAAAATCATCCTTAAATAGCACCAGACCTCGCTTTGGGCCAGTCAAGACCAACGATTCATCCTAGAAAAAGATTTACATGGTAGATTAGTGGTACATTAATTTCTCCTACATACATAGTGCTATGGTCAAAGTAAACAGAATTTCAGCAACACAGCATTTGGAAGCTATTACAGTATTATACTGTAGATATAACCACTAATGGTCAGTGCTACATTTTGGATGTGAATCATCTAGTTCTACCATGAGTCCATGCACCTAAGGAATACCCATTGTGTCTGCAAGCAAGCACTAAAATTCTAACTTTCAACGCCATTATATAGATTGTAAGGCTTTTGTCCATATAAAAGAATTAAAGGTGCGTATTTTGAGGTTAGCCCACAAATAGTGCATATACTAGGAGCCCTTTGTTTAAGAAAGAAAATTATACCTCGGAGTTGATGAGTTGAGAATGTTCTTTATCGCAGTTGAAGAGATAAATACATTTGTGATCAACGCTGTCCCTAGCAATCACAGTGCCATAAATATGGATTGGGAAGCCAACATCCGATGAGGCAATCTTGACGGAGATGATGTTTAGTGCCTCACATAGCTTTGGCTTGTAATCGCCGCTGCCACCCTCTTCTTGGTAGACTTGATCAGTAAACCGCATTGGACCAAGGGGGGCTGAGATGTGCAAAAACAAAGGCAGAGAATTACAACATGGTAAATCAAACAAAAAAAAATACAGTACTCCAGTTGGAAGGTGCAGACGCAATCAAGCATCAGGTCTCCAAAAGGTAAAAGAATAAATTTTTAGCATCGACCGATCAATGAATCAATCAGCACGATAGTTGCTAGAATTGTTCGTGGATGTGTGGCAAATGCAGTGGATGAGACGAATTGACTTGGGGGGAGGGGATGGACTGGACATACACTCCTCGTCGAGGTCGAAGTACAGGAAGTATGGCATTCGGTAGACGTACTGGCCCCCCTGCTTGGGATCGAAGTCGACGATGGCGGCCTTGGCTTCCATCGACCGGGCGTAGTCGTGCTCCCCCTTCGCCCGGTGGCGGCGCGCCTTGTCCAGCGCCCTCTGACGCAGCCTCTCCTTCTCCGCCGCCACCTCGGCCTCCGTCATGGCCAACAGGCGCGCGACCTCCGCCTCCCCCGCCGCCTTGTTGCGGCGCCGGATGTATGCCCGGAACAGGGCCTTGTACTCCCCCGTGCGCTCCGCCTCGGCGATCATGTCCGCCACGTCCTCCTCCTTCAGCAGGTCCTCTCTCCGGACCATGGCAATGATCTTGGCGAGGGTTTTAGACTCCGACTCTGGCGGCGCCATGGGCACGCCGCCGACGAAGGAAAGGGAAGGGGAAGGGGAAGGGGAAGCGTAAGAATCCGATCTAGGGTTTGCGAACCGGGCCCCTGCTCGCTTGGATTTGGGGACGACGGATAGAAATTATATAGCACCGGCTTTGTGGCACCGGATGCCACCGAATTTTCTTTCGGGACGACGCGGATGTGATTGTGGGCTACAGCTACAGTTGTGGGTAGTGGAACACGGAAGAAAATTCTATAATAAGCAGTGGCAGTGCAAGATTATTGGCAGTGCGAGATTATGTAACCAAGTTGTGATGAGCATATTGAATTATTAACATGTGGAGCTTTTGTTGTTTCCGGGATTAAGTTTTTCGGTGTTGCTTTGGAGCCTTCCGAAAAGGTTTATTGTGTTGTAATGATTTTGTTGGAGTCATGAACACTTCTTGGCATGGAGTCCCCTAGTCTTAGTTTAATGTTTGATAAAGTCGTCGGATTGTCGCAGGATAGTTTCATGTTTGGGCATGAATTTTTTATGCCCATCAGACGCGTCTGAGGTGTCTGATGGGGCCAACATATTTCTTATATGTTTAAATTCTAACACTGGCCTTTTTATTGGTTCACCCTTTATTTTCTGATGTGTTTTGGTGGTTATGGACACATGTGATGGACTCGGTGCAGGAGGGGCGGATATGCCTTCAGTTAGATGGGATGGTGGCTCGGCTGGAGACCGGGTGCCCGTGGTGAGGGGGATTATCAAGACAAGCACGAGAATATCCCGGTGTCTACTATCCGTGCGGATGCTTCGGAGCGATGTGATCGTTGGAGTTTGTCAAGACTCGCTTGGAGATTCATGTGTGTGTGTTAAATCCCACATGTAGTGGGCCTTTGCGGGTGACCAAATGGTTTAGCCCAAGCGTGGGCTTGTGTGGCTATACCCAATGGGTGCTTGGGGAGATGTCACTTCTAGCTCAGTCTGTGTCTCTCCTCCGAAAGTGTGAAAAGAAGATGGTGGTTTCCCGGTTGTACTTCTTTCCATTAAATAAAATCGACAGTTTGGAATTTTTTGTGCTTGTTTTAGAGTAATTAGAGATTTGCACTGTAGCCCTCGAAAGTCGACACCTTGTTTCACTTAGCCCTCAGAACTTGTATTTTACTTTCTCGCACCCTAGAAGTTGGAACCGTCTGCGCAGAAACCCTAGAGCTGTTATTTCCACCGTTAGATGATGATGTGGTGCTGACATGGCTGTTAAATGTTGAGTGCTGACGTGGCGCTGATATGGCACGTAAAAATCAGGGAAAATGAGAGAAAGTTATAAAAAAATCAAAAAAATATAAATAAAATTCAAAAAATTCAAAAAATCATGAAAAATCAAAAAACATAAACAACATTAAAAAATCATAAAAAATCAAAAACATAAAATCATAAAAAATATTTAAAAAAGGAAAATCATATAAAAATCAGAAATTCAACAAAATTATAAAGAATAACTGAAAACCATTGAAAATAAAAAATGTAAAAATCATAAAATTAAACAACCAGAAAATTTAGGTAGACATGTGCATCGGGTGAGATGTGGTAGTGAGATGAGGTAGACCTAACCAGAGCGACGAACAACTACCGCTAGTGAAAGTGACAGAGACATGCGCATCAGGTCAGGTAGCATTTTCATGGTTATTTTGAATTTTTATGTTTTTTTATAATTTTTCTATTTTTATGTTTTGTTGAATTTTTTATGCTTTTCTATTTTTTTGAAATTTTATACATTATTTATGATTTTCCTAAATTTTTTGAATTTTATGGTTATTTTGAAATTTTCGTTATTTTTATATGGTTTTTTGAATTTTTATAATCTTTTATGTTTTTTGAATTTTTAATGGTTATTCTGATTTTTTCTGATTTTTACATGCCATATCAGCGCCACGTCATCATCTAACGGAGGATATAACAGCTCAGGGGGTCCGTGCTATCATCGTCGTCGTTTTTGCACGCCACGGCGGCCGTCGGCGTCCCGTCGCCTCAACTTCTCTATGCTCCACAGCGGCCCGTGCGTCGCCGCCCGACTTCCTCTGAGCTGCATTGCCTCCACCTCCCATCGAAGCAATCCAGAGGAAGGGCCATATGCGGACTATCCTTCGGTGATCAAGGGCGAGCCGAAGACGTCCTGAGGCAGAGGAGCCAGAAACGCGAGCCAACTATGGCCCGAAGGCCCCCAAAGGCGCCGCCTTTAAGGGCATATAGGATACAGAGGTGCTTCCGCGTGTCCAGACATAAGGCACCACGAACCGGGGTCAAGTATCTCGGTGGATTTCCCATTGTACCCTTGGCATGGCAGCATAAGCCTGAGGGCTCATATGCAATTTCCCATAGGGAACTTTATCTCCTTGTAAACCGCCTAACTATAAATATGGGGGCACAACCCCCCATAATAAAGAGAGACATTTTGGGTTATTGGGACGCCTGCTCGGCCCCCGCATCGTCCTCCTGGGCGGCGACCGCGCCCCTCGCCAAGCTTCCTCCGCCGGTGTCTTCGACGGACACCGCCGCTGTGGCCTGCCGGCGGCGGCCCTCCCTCTCCCTCCTCCTCCCTCCCTCCCTCACATTTTCCCTTCCTTCCTCCTCCCTCCCTTCCCTTTTGGCAGTCAAGTGGTGCGGCGGTCAGGCGACGCGGCGGCCATTTCGGCGGCGCGGAGGCCGGAACCTGTGTTGCGGAGGCCGGATCCGATGGGTGTGCGGCTGCTGGTGGCGACGCGCGGGCTGCGCGGCCGTGCGGCAATGCGGCGGCATGGATCCGTCTGTAGTGGCATGGTTCCGGCCGTGCCGGGCTGTGGTGGCGCAGGTGGTCGCCGTGCCGGGCAGTGGCCGGCGCTGGTGGACGGTGGTGGGGGCCTTCTCTCCTCTCTCGCCCCTCTTGCGTGATAGTGCCCCCCGGCGGTGGCCAGGCCAGATATGGCGGTGGCTAGATTTGGTGGGTGGGGCTCCGTCTGCCTCGCCCTGCGCCGTCGTTTCGTCAGCTTGGGCCTGTGCCCTTCTGGCATGGTGGGCCTTCCTCGAGCTCCCCGTCACCTCTTGGTCACCGCCGCCGCTCCCTCAGTGACTCCTGCTCCGCCTTGCCCCCTTGCCCTCCTCTCTCCTAGAGTGCGGTGGCTCGGGCCGTGTGCCCCCGGTACTCCTCCCGGTCCCTCCCTTCGTCCGGGGAGGATTGACGGTCCGGTTGGGGAGTGCCCCTTCTGTACCCGTCGTCGCCTTTCCAGAACTCCCCTCTGTCGGTGAGGTGGCGTCTGGGCTCTCGTCCCCCCTCGCCTCTCCCCTCTCTGGGAGACGTTGGCCTGGGTCACGCTCGCCCCGGCAACCGATGGGTGTTTCCGGCTTGCTCGTGGGAGGTGTCCCTTGGCGTTGGCGACGAGCTCAGTTCGCGGGTTCAGGGCGCGGGCTCTCGGTGGTCCTCGGCGTTGCTTTGGAAGTCTTCGGTGGTCGGGTGCGTGGTGTTCGGGCTTGCATCATGGCGGGTGGCCCCGGTGTCCTCATTGGGCCTACTCGGAGGTCCACCGACATCGGCTGCCCTTGCTACTCTGCTTTCCTGGTGCCCCTCATTGGGGGAGCGGTGGTAGTCTCGGGCTCGGCTATGCTCTCTTATCGTCCCTGGCTTGGGCCTCTGCAGTGTGGCTTTGGGAGCGGGTGCGTCGAGTGAAAGCCTTGCCTAAGCTTCATGCTTGGCCGACATTGGCGGCGCTTCGGCGTCGTTCCCCTCCTTGGAGGCATCGTCGTGGTCGTCACTGCGCCCCTGAAGCCCTTGGGCGAAAGCTCTGTGTCGGCGGCGCTGCAAGTCCTAGGACTCCTGGGTCTAGGTGATTTTGGCAATTAGGTGCCACGTCAACCTAAGGACTTTATTTGCTTAGCACATTCTCTTAATGCCTTTTGGTTGCGTGCTTGTCCGAGACTCGAGCATGACAGGTGCGAGTCTCATCTCTGGCAGGTCGGTCCCATTGAGCACTCGAGTCGTCGTATCCGATTCTGAGTCTAGGTGAGTCTAGAACATTCGAGAACGATCAAGAGAGTGCCAGGTGTCCGAGGGGTAGTTCGCATAGGGTCGAAGTCACCGGAAGGGCCCGAAAGGATCCGAGGCGCCACGTGACTTGTCGGGATCGTTTTCGTAGCCACTAAGTCACTCAAACTCCTTAGGCGAAAACTCCCGCCCAAAAGCCGTCCGAGTTTATCCGAAAGCCAAGTCGAGTCTATCCTCTCCAAAAACCGATGAATATGCTCAACAACCTAGCCTAAGCATCCAAGGTGAGAGAAAGAGAGAAGAAAGAGGAGGGTGGAGCTAGGTGGCTGAAACTGGAGCCACCGGACGCATCCTGCCAGCCATCGGACGCGTCCGACGCGGCATCGGACGCGTCTGATCAGCTGGGGATAGGGCATCGCGTAGAGAATTTGGCTAAGTCCTAGAGGCCCAAGTTTGCAACCTCACTGTCGGACGCGTCCGACGCCGGCGCGTCACTCAGTCGAACAGCTCTAGCGCAGCCCAGCCCGCACGCACCCACAATTCATCGGACATGTCCGATGAGGTCCCAGACCACCAGTCGAATCCTTCTCGCCCGTTGGTTTGAACTGTGATCTGCGCTCGTGCTGACACGTGTCCTAGGCGCATGGGGGTCTATATAAGGGACTCGGGGCTGGTGTTTAGAAGAAAGAGCTCTTCATTTGTGTTCCAATTGGGTTTTGTGTGAGAGAGAGAGCTTCTCCCCATGGGGTTCCCCTCTCCCATGGCTACCTCCACCTAGTGTTTAGGTGAGAGAGAGGAGAGGAGAGGGAGATAGACAGGAGAGGAGAGGGAGCTTCTCGATCCTTATGGGGTTCCCCTCTCCCATGGTTTCTTCAAGATCGCCACACGTCGCCATGAGGCTGGGGCAGTCCCTTCGCTTCAGCACCCTGGACTTCATCGCCAACGGCGTTGGCAATCTTCATCTCTCTCCTCCTGGAGAGATCTCTCCACAAGAAGGTATGCCCGATCAACGGGACCCATTGCCCCTTGGCTTGGAGAATTTGGCAAGTACCTTCGGCGGGTTGACCCTCTCGCTGTTCGACCTCGCACCTCTCCCCGAGGAAGACGAAGGACTCAGCGGGCTCAACCGCGCGGGCATGAACTCTATCCTGCCTGACGACAACTCAACGCCCTCGGCTGGATTTCCCTTTGGACTCAAGAACTCCACTACGACCTTCGCACGGATTTCCTCCGAGATTTGGATAGGAGATAACCAGTCGGGGAACGCATCTACTAATCCGGTCGGACTTACCCAATCAGATCCAACTACATTCGTGGGTGCCATTGATGCTGGCCAACCCATTGGACAGAGCGAACAAGTCAGTCTATCTATCTGACTCTGAGTCTGACGAGAGCACAGAGGTCCGTAACTACCGAGAAGTTTTCGTACTTGGCGTGGGAGATCATCACTCCGCCTCCCCCACCAGTCGGGACCGAGGCGGCCGCCACAGAGGCTATGGATCCGGACTCGCACCGAGTGGAAGACCAAGATCGCATACGTCATCTTCGCATCTGCGGCCGCGACGTCCAGAATGAGCTTTGCGCGTTGAAGCTAAAGGATTAGGACATCTACACGAGGCCCCAGGCAAACGTCGTCACGTCAAAGACTCTTCTTGAGACCATCACGCCGCAACTTCTAGAAGGCAGCCCGCTCGTTCAGACCCTAGCTCGAGCGACGGCCATGGTAGAGATGGCAGCCATTCAACAAAACGAGGCGCATCTGGCTCCGACCGCTACGGCTCGCAGCCGTTCCACACGCAACCGGAGCAGGGCTCGCGCCTCCACGGCCGGTAATTCTCGCCAGACGGCCGGCCATGACCTTCGTCAGGACATAGAAGCCAAGCGGCGGGAGCGCATCGACTGCGAGCGAAACTCTCGTAGCCATCACAGCCGACGCATTGATGATCAGGCCGAGACCACCGCCAGTCGGCGCGACCACCATCACGAGCGTCGTCAAGACCCGCGGCGGGAACATCGCAGTAGATCCCCAAGGCGGAGGCGGCCACGTCCGTTGGAGGGGATTCGGGCCTTTACCCCGGATCTTCACCGAGTGGTTTGGCTGAACGGTTTTAACCTCAAGGGTATCGATAAGATCGATGGCGAGAGGGACCCAAAGAACTGGCTGCAGGTTTACGCCCTAGCAGTCAGCGCGGCATGAGGTGATCAGAACGTCATGGCAAACTATTTGCCAGTCGCTTTGACCCCAACCGTCTAGACCTGACTCACGGGACTCCCGAAGAACTCGATCGAGTCTTGGGACGACCTCCAGGAACAGTTCATCGCCAATTTTCAAGGGACCTATGAAAGGCCTGCGGGGAGATGGGAGATTGGACAGCTACATCAGCGCAAGAACGAGCTTCTAAGTCAGTATAGTCAACGCACATGTGCCATGTGTTCTTCTTCTTCTTCTGGACCAGGGCGGGGTTTGCCAACCACTCGGGATGATAGACCTCCTTAATGAACCGTGCTGCCAGCATCTTTTTGATCTCCTCCCGAATGGCGTCCTTCTGATCCGGCGCAAATCTTCTGAGACGCTGCTTGATAGGCCGCGCCTTCTCGTCGACGTGGAGAGAATGCTCGATCACCTCCCGCGGAACACCGGGCATGTCCGAAGGATTCCAAGCAAACACATCCTGGTTTGCCCAGAGGAAAGTGATGAGCGCGCCTTCCTATTTGGTATCGAGCCCTGTCCCGATCACGGCTGTTTTGGCCGGGTTAGACGGGTTCAACGATATTTTCTTGGTTTCCTCGGTTGCTTGGATGGAAGTCTTGGGCTGCTTTTTGGCGGGTATATCCCCTTCCTGCTGAAGGGAAGCGACCTCTTACTGAATCTTTTCCATCTCGGCCGACGTGTCGAGCGCCTACGCCATCTCGCATCTCTCGCCGTCGCAGACTAAAGATTGTTTTACGTCACCAGGGATGTTGATTACAACGTTGTGACCTGGCATCTTCATGATGAGATAGGTGTAGTTGGGAACAACCATGAATTTGGCAATCCCCGGTCTACCCAGGATGGCATGATATGCCGTCTCAAAATCAGCCACTTCAAAACTCAGACTCTCGATCCGATAATTATCCTTGGTCCCGAACGTGACGGGCAAAGAGATTTGTCCGAGTGGTGTCGTGGACGTCCCGGGGATTACCCCGTGGAAAGGAGATGATCCCTGCCGCAGCTCGGAACGAGGAATATTCATCTTGTCCAAGGTCTTGGCGAAAATGACGTTAATCCCGCTCCCGCCGTCGACCAGAACCCTTTTTAATTTGCTTCCCTAAACGACTGGATCCAAAACCAGTGGATACCTCCCGAGAAGGCAATCTGATCTGGGTGGTCTGATCGATCAAAGGTGATGGGCACCTCAGACCAGCGCAAGTACTTGGGGGTCACAGGCATGATCCCATTGATCTTCCGAGTGGTAAGCTTTTGCTTCCGCTTGGACTCATATGCGTCGGAGCCCCCGAATATGTAGCTGATCTCGCGCTCGGCATCTTGGTAGTCCCCGTCGGGCTTCTTGCCGTGGCCGCCCTTGGCCGCCGACTACTTCTATTTTTTGGCGAATTTATGCAAAATGAGGCAGTCCTTGGTAGAATGTTTTCCTCATGGATGAAAGGGACATACCGTGTCCATGACCTTGTTGTAGTTGTAGTCGTTGTCGTTGGGGTGCTTAGGCCGATTGCGCTCCATATTGACGACCATCTCATCCCCTTCCGTTTCTTATATTTGGTTTTGCCCTGCTCATCATTAGGCTTCTTCTTGGAGCCTCTGTCGTTGCCACCACGATGATTCATGATGGCCTCCTCGGCGTTGGCCGCCTGGTCCGTCATTGTGAACATGGCCTTGAGATTACGCGGGTCCCGAGTCATTTGCCTGATTAGCTCCTTGGATTTGCATCCGACGAAGAAGGCGTCGATGACTGTTTGCTCCGAAATGTCCCGGATCTCGTTCTTCTTCTTGGTGAAGCGCTTGACGAACTCACGAAGAGTCTCGTTCTTGCGCCGATGTAGCTGTCCAATCTCCCATCTCCCTGCGGGCCTTCCATAGGTCCCTTGGAAATTGGCATTGAGAGCTCACTATGGGAGATTGGACAGCTGCATGGCGCAAGACCTGTAGGTGCGCCTGACTTGGATGATCTTGTCGGTGCACTTGTCTTGGCCTTGAGAGCGATGGCCTTCTCCTTGGGCTTGGGAGGCTCATCGTCTTCACTGTTGTTCACCAGCATCTCATTAGCAACAATTTGCCCAAGTAGCTGGCCGGGAGTCGTCGTCTTGGCCTCCTGGCTCTTGAGGATGACGAACTCCTTGTACATGTTCTTCGGAAGCACTGACATTATTCCCCTGCATACATCCAGGTCAGTGATGGCATACCCGGGCCCCTTGAGCTCGTTCACCAGTGGGTTAAGGCGTGCATACATTGCATTAGCATCTTCGTCAGGAAGCATTTTGAAGCGATCAAAACGGCTCCTCAACACAACGATTTTCTCCTCCTTAACCACATTAGTGCCCTCGTGTATCTCTATCAGAGTTTTCCATATGTCATGTACAGTGGGAAGATTACTGACCCTCTCAAAGGCATCTACCCCCAAACCAGAAAACAAAGCATTTTTAGCCTTAGCATCTAAGTCAAGGTTCACAATTTGTTCCTCAGTGGGACCCTTTTCTTTGTCTACCTCAAAACCTAGAGGACACTCTACCACCATCCAAACTTGACGACCTAAGGATTGAAGGTATGTTGTCATTTTTGTTTTCCAGTGGCTAAAATGAGTGCCAGTGAACAGAGGGATCCTATTCCCGGCTACACTACCCCCTTCGGCCATTATGACTCTTGGCGGTTAAGCACTATCGGAGAGCACCGGCCCTCTGATACACTTGTAGGGATCATAGGCCACGACGGGGGGGGGGGGGGGGGGGGGGGAAGAATTTTAAATCCTATTTTTGTTCTTTTTATACTTAGTCAAATAAAAGCCTAAAAGAAGAACTAATTTCACTATCTAATGAACTACGTCTACTGAGATGCGCGCATGAATTAAACTATCCTAATACCCGAAGGGACAACTAGAGCAATAGCCTAGGCAAAAGTAAATATGTGGAAATGTAAATTCGGACAAGAGGCTCACCGATTTTTTAACAAGGTTCGGCGCAAAGCACCTACTCCTGGATGCGGAATCTCCCCGAAGAGAGACCATGACTCTCTCGTCCCGTGCCCGCAATCCACTCGGTAAGCTTTTAGGGCGTAAGCCCAAGGCTCGCTTCCGACCCTCACACCGAGGTCGGGTTCCTCCACAAGTCGGAGGCTTTCCCGACACCCCGGCACCACCGAAGCGGCGCCGGCCTTCGTGGAGAAGGTATTTGTACAAGCGACTGTTGACGCGGAAAAGTGGTTTCCCGGCTCCAACTATCGCTGAACAACAGGGGATCGGGCTTTCCGAGGATGTGCCAGCCGATTTGACCTTTTGCAATCGGCAAGGTTTCAGATAAGCAAGATACCGGCGAAGCAATGACGATTTACCGATAGCTTGGAAATAAACCGATGATCGGCTTAACAATGAGACGTCGAGCCGATGGAGCAGGATGGAATCTAACACCTTCGGCGGACGGCGATGTGCAGCAATGCCACCGAGAGATAGTATTCCGAACGAAACCTAACTCCTCCTAGCGGACGGCGATGCGCAGCAATGCCACCAAGAGATAGTATTTCGATGCCGACGGCGAGAAGATCGGATTGAACCGAAGCAGTCCCTACCGAGGGAGTTGACGGCGAAAAGATCGATCTTAGTCGAGATAGTAGACGCCGGCATTTGTACTTAGAAAACCGATACGAGCGGATCGATCGGGTTCATAGCACAAGGGTAAATGGTAGACGAAATAGTAGATGTATTCTTGATTGAAAGAGAGAGATCCTTTACACGCTACACAGCAGCTCTTATTTATACTAAAGATGCACCGGCTAATCCGATAACTTTGACATGGACTCTATCTCTTAGTTACCTAAAATAACTAACCGATTAAACTTATCGTGCAAGGCACGGACTAGATACAAACCTACTCAAATATTATCTAAACTAAATAACCGACTTGAATCTCTCTTCTTTGGCCTTCACGTGACTACGCGAGCCATGCATATACGTATACAAATAGCTCCTTACATCTTCACGTGAAGCTCCTTACGTATGTGGCTCATGGACTCTTTGTATACATACGTGCATGCATGATTCCACATATATTCCGATCGTATGTCTTCCATATATATCTGAATCGGCTATTGGATTATATACTCCGAGTCCTGTATGGTTGTATTCCTGATCGGCTACCACATGTTTCCATGTATAGCTAAATCAACCATCACGTAGAAAGACATGTAGATCGGCTAGATATGCTTGATCACGTCCATGCTTGATCATGTAGGAACCTTCCATGCGTGCATGCATATTGCTTAATTAAACCGATCAACTAGCCAATTCTTTCCAAATATAATATCTTTTCTGGATAACTCGATCAGTCATCAACAACTTGATCGGTTAACTAGCTATACATGCGAACTTAATTAACCGGCCATCCCTTTTTGTGTATATATGTATGTATAATAGCCGATCATGATCTTTTCCAAATATAAGCCGGTCAACCAATAATGGCATTCAAGAATATGCCGATTTAGCTCCATTTTTGGCCAAATATACTGTTTTTTACCCCTTTTTGGCCACCAAAATAACCCTAATTTCGTGCCAAATTTGGGTGTTAACAGCGACGTGGACGGAGACTTGACGGAGCCCGGCATCGACGGAGTCTTGTCGCTTGGTGGCGTCCCGGCAACTTGAACGACAAGTCCGACGCCCTGGAGTTGTAGATGTATACGGCTTCCCTCGGTCTTCAGCTCCGGCGAAGAGGAAGCACTCGGTCACGAGCCGGGTGGCCTTGCCCAAGGCAAGGGCTTCGTTGGTGAAGAGCTTGACGAAGACTTGGCGAATGCTTGGACGGTTGAAGCTCGGGGACGGCGAGAAGGAGTCTCAAACCCGGCGGAAAGAACCCAAAGAGCACTCGAGAAGAACACCCAGGAGACCACTCACACCTCACCAAAACTCAGAAGAACTCGGGGCAAAACAACCGGAGAACGGAGGGGAACCCATGCTTACCTTCCTTCCTCTCTCTCCCTCTCCTCTCCTCTCCTCTCCTCTCTCTTACACCCAAACCCTAGGTGGAGATGGACATGGGCAAGGGGGAACCCATGGGAGAAGCTCTCACACTGTCACAAGCCAAGGGGGCACACATAATGAGCTGTCTCAAGTCCCCTCTCTCAGCCACGAGCTGCTTATATAGACCCCAACCCGAGCTGGACACGTAGCGCGAATCGAAGCAAGGACAAAGAAACGGGCGTTCCAGATTTCTGCATCTGAGAATTCACCGGACGCGTCCGGTCGCTACAGACCTGATGCAAACACTCCTTCACCGGATGCGTCCGGTCACGTGACCCCCTTCTGGACTGCCCCTCGCCGGATTGTCCGGTGACCCGTCGGACGTGTCCGGTGAGGCCTGACAGCGTGCAGGCCCACCAGGAAGCCTCTCTCTTCTCTTCTCTGATCTCTCCCTCGGATACTTGGCTTGGTTTGTTAGGCATATTTGTCGGCTTTTGGACTTCGGATAAGACCGACTTGGCTTGGTCGGGAGGTTTTCGCGCCTAAGGGATTTGAGTGGACTTGGTGGCTACGAAACCTACCCGCACACATCACGTCGGATCCTTCCGGGCCCTTCCGGTGACTTCAAACCTAAGCAAGCCACCCCTCGGACACCTGGCACTCTCTCGATCGCTCTCGAAGGTTCTAGACTCACCTAGACTCAGAACAGAGATGACGACTCGAGTGCTCAATGGGACCGACCTTCTAGAGACTGAGGCTTGCACCTGATGTGCTCGAGCCTCGGACACGCACGCAACCAAAATCATTAAGAAGAAAGCTAGGAAAATAAAGTCCTTAATGAGGTTGAGGTGGCACCAAATGCCAAAACCCTAGACCTAGGAGTCCTAGGACTTACAGAGAGGCCTGGCCGAAGGTAAAATTCTTCGTGTTCTTATGTTATTTTCATCAGCGCTGAAGCTTATTCAACGACTAAAGGGAGCCATTTGATCCCTTAAATTAAAGGCAAACCTGGTGGATATTTCGTTTCTCAATCATCGACGGTATGGGTAGTAAAAGGGGATCCACATTGTCGAACAAAAAAAAATCATCTTCACATACTTTTCTAAAACAAATCTTAAAGGTAAAATTCCTGTTTGTTACACCACATCATCAGTTGCCAGTTATTATATTCCCCTAGTTCCGATCGCGCCAGTTATACCATCACCCATGAATGTAATTTTGCTCAATTACAAAAACCGTAGCCCAACTCGCTCATTATAAATCAAAATGCTCACAGAAATGTTGGTTTATCACATACCAAAAAACACTATGCTTGTTCAAATACTACAACTATCAAAGTATGCCATGACCTTTTGATTACCTTGCCCAAGGGGCGACCAATCAAATTAGAGCCAACATACTACATACTCCCTCCGTTTCACAATACTTGTATTTCTAGGTTTGTCCTAAGTCAAACACTTCTATCTTTGACCATCGATTTCTAAAAGTTCATATTGTTTAACAGCATAAGTTTCATATTTTTAGATTCACCATGAGAAATACTTTCATCTATATCTATATCTATACTACTTTAAAAAGCAGCAGTAGAGGTGGAGATACAAGCAATCACAACCGTCCCTGTGAAATCCAACGGCTTAATTGCTCCAAATCTTCTTCTCATCCTCTATTTCATCCTCTGTGCTGTCCAAATCGCGGCATCTATATCCGTTCAAATCCCATCCGACGTCAATTACAACATTTCCAACCCATGGTCCAGCCCGTATACCTCTCTCTCCATCATTTTTTACATTAAAGATGTTTCCAAATCGCTGTCCAGCCTGTCGATTTCTCTCTCTCTCTCCATCATTATTTACATCAATGATATTTCCAAATCACCGCCATTCCTTCCTCCTCCACGCCCCATTCATTCCTCCACGCCTCATTCGTTCCTCCATTCAGCAAAGCTCGATGATGCCCATGTCTTCGCACTCATCACTGCAAGCACCACAACTCAAGTAAAATCTAACCACATGTGTTCTAATCAGTTCGTTTTGACCTGTTTTAAGTGTTTTGCCGCAGCCGCGCCTCGATCTGTACCTGGTATGTTTGTTTTCCATTGAAAACTTCTTTGTTGCATAGGACTTCCACAGCCGCCGCCTAATCGCGTTAAAGTATAGGACCTGCAGCACCACAATCTCATCACGGCAAGCACTGCAAGGCAAGTGATATGAAAAACGAATCAGTCCCATGTTTACATTCTACCAATATTCTCATGTACTATCACTACAGGAATCGCGCGAAATCTCGACGGCCAAATTTATTCTTGACGGCCAACGTTAAGCCGTCGACACAGTGACAGTAATCTTGACGGCCACTCGATTGCCGTCGTTATTTTACATTACTCTCGACGGCCAAACTGAAGCCGTCGAGACAAGGTCATTAAAACCCGCGCTTTGGTTTCTTTTTGTTTTTCGCGAAGGCGGGAAGATTCTATCTCGACGGCTAATAGTCAGCCGTCGAGAATAGTATATGGGCCATCGATAATGGTTCATGCTCTACTGGTGGGCTGGGCCATTGAATTTTCTCTTTTTTTTAAATATTTTTCATAATTTGCAGAGTTATTTATTTAGCAATTTAATTAAAAATGAACGAAACTTAAAATCAAAATATGAGACAATCCCAAATTTTGGGAAAAATACATAATGGTAGAAGATGTTATTATGTTGCATACAAATTTTTTAAATATTTTTTATTTATAATTAATGTTAGGTATAATATATGTATATATAGTTAAAACTAAAAAATTGTATTTAAATTTTTTTAAAATGAAATATTTAGTTACATTCCAATGCAATGATCTATGTACAATGGTGTTCCGACTAAATGGTGCATTATTTGAAAATTACGATATCCCTGTGACCCGTATTTTATAAAACTATATAGAACGCTATCTAATACTCTGCTCGATATGACCTGTTACATGGGCAACTCCATTTGCGTACATAATTTTGTCATAAGAATTTTCTCGATGGTAAATCTTTATGTCGTATACAATATAAGCCATTACGAAGCACAAATGAATTTTTTAAAAATATTTTAAAAATAAAATAAGCTATGTTGACCACCGAAGGGGGTGCTGCACTGGCCGTCGAGATAGACAACATTCTCGACGCCTACTTCAGCTCAGGTTCGCTCCGCAGGAGGGACTTCAGCAGACTGACTTCGCTCCTGTCATCGAGAGGATGGCGAAGCAGAGGGTACAGGACATGATGTCCAATGCCCGTGTCTCGGCCATTCAGGAGTATCACAGGTGAGTAGCCTAACCTCACAATACATTTAAGTTTCACATGTTAGTTTCTAATTTCCACCTTCCCTGTTTTTGTAGGAGACAGGAGCAGCAAAACCTCACGGCCCAGGCTGCTCATCAGTTGTACTTGACTTCCAGTCAGTACAACCAGGTCCGTCCTGAGTGGTGTCAGGAGGACGCCTGGGAGGCGATAGGTAGGAAGTGGGACAGCCCCAAGTGGAAGGGGAAGTCCGAGAAGGCAAAGAAGAACAGGGGCGTCAAGGACTACAAATCTAACACCGGGAGGTGGTCGATCGCACAACTGGGGAAAAAACTGGTAATATAAAGTTTGTACTTGTCATCACTTTAGATTTTCATACTAACACATGTCTGTCATATTACAATTTAGTTGGCGAAGACGGGGTTAGGCCCAACCCGATGGACATGTGGAAGCGGGCCCACACGAAAAGGCGCCGTCTAATGGACAACCGACCTTGGATCCCCATGCTTATCTCCGTTTGGTAAGTGTCGACAGCATTAGTCAATACAACTATCTTCGTTTGGTTATTTGATTGGTTTTGAATATCACAACGACATATAGGAGCGTTATAAGGACGCTTACAGAGAGGAGCACGGGGAGGAGAGCAATCCAGAGGAGGCTCCCCTCGATCGTCATGTGATTCATAAGCACATGGGGGGCAAGGCTCACGGGCGCCTGGCGATCGGTGGCGACCACCTACGGTAAGATCTCTTTCGTACACTTGTATATTATAATTGCAAAACTGACTACTATATTATGCATGTTGTAGGTCTTCAGAGTATATGCCCAAGGTTCGGGCTAGCCAGAGCGGCGGTGAGACCCGTCGCCAGTTCGAGGAGCGCCTGCAGAGGTAGAGGGAGAGCAGCAAAAGATGCACGAGGAGGAGCGGGCTCATGATAGAGAAATGCTAAGGGCCATGTAGGAGAGCCTGAGAGCCGCGCAGGAGGACTACAACAGAAGGCTTCAACAGCTCGAGGTGTTCGTCGCTGGGGTAACGCATTCGCACTTCAATTCGTTTTAATAGATGCATATCTTATGATTTGTACTAACCGAATCAAATATATGTGCAGGCCGGTCCAAGTGGTCACGCGGGGCTTGCGGGCAGCTCCTCGAGCCAGGTGGGGACTGCGGGTCCCTACACAGGTGGCCCGGCCGTGTACGGTAGCCACCCAACCCCTCCAGACACCTATGTTGGGCAAGGTGGCTACCCAGTACAGACGGCACCATCGGGCACCTACGGGACCCAGTCGGCCTACGTCCCCACGCCCAACTACCCGAACGTCGAGCGTCCCTGGTTCCATGATCCAGCGGTAAGTCTTCTATACCAAATCAATACACTATCGCATAGTACATATATGTCAACTTACTAATTGAAAAATCTCGAAGGGTTCGGGTTCTGCGATGTCTACGCCTCTGTCTTTCGTGCCACCTCCTCAGGACGACGCGTAGCAGGGCGACGACGGCTCAGGGAACATGGCCGCCAACCTCGCGGAGCAGCTCTTCGGGACGCCACCACGACAGCCTTGATGCTTGTTTTATTGTGTTCATGATGTTGATATTATCATTACGATGTTTGTGAGTGTGGATTTGATCTTTGTGAATGTGGATTTGATGTTTGTGATCTATATACTGCGATGTTTGTGATATATTGAAATTGTCGGAGGTATGTATGTATTTGTGAAATTGTGGGAATTTGAATGCGGGGGCTATTTTGGGTGTGCAGGTTGCAGCTGCTGCTGCTGGGTGCAGTAGCGGCTGCAAAATTATTGTGTTTTTTACAAATTTATTTTTTTTTGGCTTTTTTCAATTATTCTCTACGGCTGGAACATGCCCGTCGAGAACAATACTACGGCCCACCTGTCAGCTCCGCTGTTGCCAGGACCGGCGGAGAATCTATCTCAACGGCCTTCAGCCGTCGTGAATAACAGCCCTGGCCCACCTGCCAGCGCCGCCAATGCCGGGACGTCAGCTCTGGCGGAGAGGCTATCTCGACGGCTAGAGGCCGTCGTGAATAACTAGTGGGCTGGGCCGCCTACGGCCTGCGAAAGGACAATCTCGACGGCTTTAGGCCATCGAGAAAGGATCCACCATCACGTCGTGCCTGCCCCCATGCATGTATCTCGACGGCAATACGGAAGCCGTCGGGAGACGGCTCGGCCGTCGAGATTACTCTTTCCCGATGGTTTTGGTATCTTTATCGACGGCTTTGGCCGTCGAGAATTTCAGCGATCCGCTTGGTGTATGTGTTATGGGGTCTTTTTATCAGTCCCATGACTTGCAGAACTATAATTGTTTCAGTACTATTTCACCTGAACAGTATGGTTACATTACTCTTATGTCCCAAAAAGTAATTCTTTGTTGTACAATACAATAACATGACCTGGTACATAACTCAAATTATTAAAAAGAAGGCAATCACTCGAATTATTAAAAAGAAGGCAACATGAAATTGATCACCACATATATATTCATGTTAGAACATCTCCAAAATTAGTGCCTCCGAATTGAAACAAATTTTATATGTCAGACCATCTCCAAAATAAGTGCCTGCAATTCATCCCTATGCTGGGTTGGAAATGTTTTTAAACTATGTCAGACCATCTCCAAAACTATGTTTTTATGTCAGACCATCTCCAAAAATCCAAATATTTTATAAGTCCAATTTTTAGACACATGAGGGAAGTGCATTAGGAAAGTGCAAGTCATTTACTTATGTTGGGTTTAGCATTATTGTAATAATTTTAAACTATGAACGAAGAGTTATTTTTTATGTGTCGTATGTGTGTTTTCTCATTATTTCTACTATACGAAATATTATCCGACGTGCGTTGCACGTGCACGCTTACTAGTAATAGATAATTCAGGTGTTGTTAAACTATAAGAATTTCTAAGAATTGATGGTCAAAGATAGAAATGTTTGACTTAGGACAAATACTAGAAATATAAGTATGGTGAAACGGAGGGAGTAGCTGCGAACCAAACGGGCGTGCATGCGCACTCTAATTAACTTGGTTAAACATGACTAACTTCAAGTGTGCGGTTTCGGTTGCAGGTGCAAGCTGACCCAAAAATACCAGACCACTCCCAATATGACAAATATGTATCTCGATGGAAATTGACTGAAATTGTATAGATACCTAGCTAGTAGTACTTGAAGCTGTCAGATCGGAAGAAAAGATGAGAATCGTAGAAGAATGGGTCGGTCATCTCCCTCATCTTCCAGTGCAGGTGCAGCTTGTTCAACCATGGCTGCCGCCGTCGTCTGCCCCATGAGTTGGTACTCGAACTCATCGACGGAGCCAGACATGGTGGCGGCGACATTGGTGGCACCAGAAGTCGACTGAAATCCATCAAAAGCACCGACACCATGGTGGCTATAACTAGCAGCAAATGCCTCCTGCGAGTCCTGCCATTGCGACTCATCCAAATTAGGAAGAAACAAACTGATCATGATTCATGAGCAGTATCTGCTAGAAGAGGCTGAGCTGCTTGTAGTTGTAGTCCTTTAGTAGTGACGACGGCGGCGGCGATGCTGCCGCCGGCGAGGTCAACAGCAGCCGGACCATCTGCTCCGGCGGCGAGACTGTGGTATGCAGCTGTTCTTGTAGCAGTGCAGGTGTGGTCGTTGGTGTAGGTGACTTGGAACATGGGAGGGTCATTGTTATCGTGCTGCTGGATTTGCTCTGTGGCCAGACAGCCCCGTGTCATCCTTGAACGTACATCTGAAGTAGCTCCGGCAAATCAGAAAGCATAAATTGACAAGGAATTATTAACTTGCTTGTTCAGCTGAACTCACATGGGACAAAATTAGGATTAGGGTTTTTCTTTGGACCAACTAGACATTGGTTGTTGTTGTCCCCTAAAAATCAACGATGTTCTAGGTCATTGGATCTCAATCTAACGACTCAAATTTTTCATCCTCTCTATACACTCGCGAGCGATTCTCAGCCTAAGCTCGGTCCCCAAATCCCTGTCGTGGCCCTCTTTCTCGATGCCTTTGCGTCTGCATGCACTGCCACACCACCGTCTCTCCTTCCTTACCGGCAATGCGCCTGCTCCTCCCTCATCTATCTCACCGGTGTAGCCCCTCCTCTGACCTTCTCAATTGCTCTGAATGCCTCCCCCACCCCCACCGGCCCACCTACTTGCAACCGGTGGCGCCACCGCCACCTTGCAGCTCCTCCCGCCGCCACACTACCCTGCCCACCCTAACTCTCCCCACCGACGTTGATCCACCTACGAACCACTGCCGCCCCACAACCTTCATCCTCTCTTGCGATGGTGCCTCTTGCTTTCCCTACCACGATCCTAACCCCACAGTTGGTCGTCCATCTCCCTCAGCCTAGGAGGCATGGAGAACACCTCAGACCTGAATGAAGTACACCATCTATCCCCAACCCTAACTATAACCCCATGCATGGCACAGTGGCGGCCACCGGAGAGGAGGAAGATGACGGCGGCATAGGTAATTAAGTACGTCATCGACTGAAATTTTAGGGAATTTCAGTCGCCTGCTCGCTACCGCAGTTTCCTTTTTCATCTGGTTGTGCTCTACCTGCTACTACAAATATATATAATATCGATGCACAAACAATTATACCTTGAGAAAGGAGTGCCATGGATTTTCTTCTGCCCATATTTCCTTCACTGGTAGCCATCCTCATGAGGCACGAGCGTCCTATAAACCCACGACCTGCCCTCCTGAGTTCTGTAAGTAGCATCATCAAATTAAGAAGCAAATTAAATAAGTTAACTATAGTTCCCAAAGGACATGCAAGGCATTAGACATATCCCTCGACAAGAAACAATAGTATTAACCTTCTTCTCTTTGCACCCCTTCTCATGGTGGTGGTGCTCATCTTCGCCGCAGAACAGCCGGCGCCGCCGCTGCTCACCGGAGAGCTCGCCGTCGAGTGCTGAGGCTCCGGTTTGACGCTGGCATCCGCCGCCGCCTGCTGCTACTGCTGCTTCATGACGGCCGGAGAGGGCGACGTTGAGGGCTCGCCGCGCCTCGCCGAGGAGGCTCTGCGCCAGCAGCGTCATCGCCGTCGACGGTGCCTGCTTGCCGCCGCCGGCGGCAGCGGCCATGAGGTGGAGGAGCGGCTGGTGCGTCTTGATGAGCTCGTACACCTGCGCCATCTCCCTCACCGCGCCATCAACGTCCATATCAAGTTTGAACTAGTGGTGGGAGTTGGGCCGTGCCGTGCCGGCCCGGCCCGGGCCAGTCGTGCCTCGGGTCGGTGCAAAACAGGCCGGCACGGCCCGGTCAGCACTTCGGGCCGTGCCGGGCTGGCACGGAGTGCCAAAATCTAGGCCCGGCATGGCCTGAAAGCACGGCGGGCCGGCTTCGGGCCGGGCCAGCCCGAGCACGGCACCGGTAACAAAACAGCAGGCAAAATGATTTTTTTAGAAATTCATACGTTGCTCAAACGAAAAAATTGTCTACATAGAAAAGATGCGTCTCGAACTTATCTACAACTTTCGTGTTCAGCGTCATCGCCGTCGACGGTGCCTGCTTGCCGCCGGCGGCGGCTGGTGCGTCTTGATGAGCTCGTACACCTGCGCCATCTCCCTCACCGCGCCATCAACGTCCATCAAGTTCGAACAATTGCACCTAGCTAGCTACAGGATCGATGTACCAAGATGGATGCCGATGCGTGTGTAATTACTGTGTATGACTGTATGTATGTTATCTGTCTAGCTATGTGTTTAGTTTAGTTAGTTACTATCTGATGATGGCTGATCATCAAGAGACATCTCGGCGAGCTTATATATATATATGGCTTTCATGGTTCAGTGGCTGGCCCTCTACCTTTAGTTCGACTAAAGCTAAAGCCATTTCAGACTCAGTGTCAATGCAATCAGCAATAAACTGTGAAGAACATACAAGGTAGCAGGTGAGCCAGTTAATTAGAATACACATATATCTAGTACTAATATAATGGTGTGGAAAGTTTGCTAAAAAAATGCATGGTATGGAAAGATCGAAGATGCAAGGAAGCTCTGGACCTTCATTCTTCCACATTCTTTCTACTAAGCTAGATTCAGTAAGCACAATACTAAGTAGTCATCGTCAATGTTTAGCGAGTCAAACTTTTATATACGACATGCATGTGCGCGCGTACGTGCGCCTGGACCTTATGTTTTGAACTAAATTCTGCTATTGGTGAACTCTGCAAATTGATGGAATGCGTTGCATGATCAGAGGTAAACAAACAAAATAGCAATCAGCCAAGCTATTAGGGTTCACAATTAATTTAGGCTTAATTTGCATGCGGTCAGATCGATACCGTGTGGACCAAGCAACTTGCATGCAGCTGCACCCTGGTTTGTACTCCGTAATATTTCACTCTCATCATGCATGCATCAGCTGATACCTTCGGCGCAGAGCACTGCACCTCCGGCGCGCCTTCGTCCTCCCGGCGCACGGCTTCGTCCCCCGTCTTCGCGCGAAGCGCTTGCCTCTGAACAGGCAAAATAGAAACAAAACTCACAAAACACACATGGAGCACAAAAAGACAGACAAAACTCGATCACAAAACACTGAACAAAACATAAAAGGAAAAACTCCCCAAAACACAGAGCAAAACTCACAAAGCACAGAGCAAAACTTGCAAAACACAAAAAAAAACACAGACAAAACTCACAGAACACAGAGCAAAACTCACATAACTCACAAAACACAGAGTACAAAACACAGAGAAACTCACAAAACACAGAACACAAAGCAAAACTCACAAAACACGGAGCAAAACTCACAAAACACAGGCAAAACACACACGAACACAGCCGAAACACACGAAAACATACACAAAACACATGCAAAACACAAACAAAACGCGAGCAAAACACGCGAAACACAGATCTGATCTCTCACAAAACATAGATCTGGCCTCCTCAAAGAAGAAGAAGAAGAAGAAGAAGAAGAAGAAGAAGAAGAGGGGGAGGAGGAGGATGAGGCGGAGGAGGAGGAGAAGCTTACCATGGAGGGGTTGGGGGAAGGGAGGAGCTCCTTTGGAGGAGGAGGTAGCCGGCAGTGCCCCTGGGGGAGGAGGCGGCTGCGCCTTGGGGGTGGCCGGCGGAGTCCTTGGAAGAGGAGAAGGGAGCACAGAGAGAGGGGCGGACATACAGAGAAGGGGAGGGAGGAGCGCGAGCTAGAGAGATGGGAGGGAGCGGGAGGAGGAGTGCGAGGGAAGGGAGCCGCGCTGGACGGCGGAACGCGAAAGAAAAAACTATCCCATCGGGATAGAAACAAACGGTATCCCGTTCAGTACTATTCCTGCAGTAATTAATTAGACGGCCTGTAAACACGTGCTGTATCAGATTGAGAAACCCTTGTCTGACCACTGTTTAGACTGCGTGATGATTGTGTAGAGGATAGTACGATCCAACAGATAGATATGCAGTTGTTGAGTTATAATCCAAATTTAGAAAAGACTAACTTCTTTCGGAGTGGAGTGGAGGTCGTCGCCGGAAGACTTGGGCTGAAGCGGAACGGTGTCATGACCCCGGTGTTTCCACACCAGAATCGGCACCATGGCTGTACTATGCAGGACTAGTACCCACGGTGGACAACGGATATCATCGCTGGCATTCAATATCTAGTTTAAATACGATATTACAATATAACATTACAAGATATTGAGAACAACAAATTAAGATAAACATCGGAGTAGCAGAAAGCCTTCAGCGACGAACATCCAAGCAATTGACCCGGACTCCCGCAGCTAGCTCCACACACCTGAGTTCGGACCCTTCTGGTCCTTGCAACCTGAACAATCAAATATCCACGAGACTTGTAGCGAGGACTTCAGCAATAGGTCATCCTTAAATATGCAATGCAGGGTCAAAGGGATGGAGGGTTTATTTACACAAAACCCTATCGTCTAAACTAGTTTTAATCATTAGTTAAGGTGAGTTGATGCATGCACTCATAAAAAACTTGTATACGAAGCTGGGAAACATCAAATTCCTGGTTTTTGCAAGTATAACGTGGTAGGTAATGGGTCATGCATGCGAAGAAGAGAGAAGCATTTCACCAAACGAAAATTCAAGAAACGGCAACTTCATGGATGCAGACATGCAGTGAATAAGGTTTACTCTATGGTAGTATACATTTATTTTACAACCTAACCAAGAAGAATCAATATTGATGTGATCTCTTTCCCTACGGCACCCAATCCCAATTTTCTAAATAGCAGCATGCACATAAAAAAGCAGGCCAAGGCATCTGATTAGTGGTGGGAGTTGGGCCGTGCCGGCCCGGCCCGGCCCGGGCCCGTCGTGCCTCGGGCCAGTGCAAAACGGGCCT
The DNA here is from genome assembly GCA_005191435.1 of Raddia distichophylla. Lineage (NCBI taxonomy): Eukaryota > Viridiplantae > Streptophyta > Magnoliopsida > Poales > Poaceae > Raddia > Raddia distichophylla. The sequence continues at coordinate 911,941 of SPJY01031469.1, forward strand.
GCACGGCCCGGTCAGCACTTTGGGCCATGCCGGGCTGGCACGAGTGCCAAAATCTAGGCCTGTGAAAAGATTATGTTACAAATAGTGTATATTTTTCTCCTTTTTTTTTGCATGCGCGATCACATGGGAGTGGGCCCAGCACACACCGCGTAAGTCAAAAAAAAAATTCATCGAAATAATGTGTTATTTCCAGCGAATGAAAAAGTGAAAAACATTATAACTTAATGGAGAAAAAACATATTTTTCCAAGTTTGTACAATTTTTTTCCAGTGAAGTTTTACAAGTTTTCAGTGAGTTGCCACAGGGGGTAAAAAGTCTAATACCACGGATTATAGGGGTTTGAAAGGTGTAAAATGACTTGTAGGGGGTTATGAAAAATTAGGGAAAAATAAAAATCATAAACATTAAAAAATAGGGAAAATTAGAAAATATTAAAAAAAATAGGGAAAATTAAAAAACATAAACAAATCCAAAAAATCATAAATATTGAGAAAATAATAAAACTAAAAAAATGAAAAAACAATTCAAAAAATCATAACAATTAATAAAAACGACAACAATTTGAAAAAAAAACATAAAATTGTGAAAATTCAATAAAATTTAGAAATTCCAATAAATTTGGAAACAAACCATTAAAAATCAGCAAAAATAATTAAAGTCATAAAATATTCAAAAACCTCATAAAAAATTCAAAAAATGTGAAAACATTTTAATCATGCTCGATGACAACCTGAGTGGTTTGATGTAGATTGGTGTCGTAGACCATCTCACCGATCTCAAAAATAAAATCACGCTTGAGCCCATCTCACCGATCTCCATGAGACCGCTTAGGTTGTCATCAAGCATGATTAAAAAAAAAGGTATTTGATTTTTATGAATTTTTATGAGTTTTTTGAATATTTTATGATTTGTAATGATTTTTATAATTTTTAATGGTTTGATTGTAGCTTTATTGAATTTTTAAGAGTTTTTATGTTTTTTCTAATTTTGTTTAAGATTTTTTAATGTTTTCCCTAATTGATTTGCCACTTTTATTATTTTGATGATTTTTCAAATTGTTTTGTTTTTTAGTATATTATAAATTTTTTGAATTTTTTAAATGATTTTTCTAATTGATTTGTTATTTTTCTTACCATCCTGGCTAACCTGTTGGTTCGGTTCACTGTGCGTACAGGGCTAACCGGACTGTGGTCTCGGTCCAGGTGAACCGAACCGAACCAGGTTGGCTCGGTTTTTTATTTGCCAGTTTATTTTATGTGTGTGTATAAAGAAACACCATTATATTTCATAAATATACATTATAAATTAAATATAAATATATTATTTATCATTAGAATATATATAGAAATACATATATTGAATTAAATTAATATATTATAGTAGCGAACCGAACTGGGCCGAACCAAACCGGTCCGGCCTGACGGGCCGAGGTACCAACCTAAGTTCGGTTTGGTGAATAGTGCGGATCAGTCCGGTTCGGTTCAGCGGGTCTGTCCATTTGGCCACCTCTAAGGCAGAGGGTGCAAAACTGAGATTCTAATCGGGAGGTAATTGGTACTACCATTTCTTTTGGGTTTAAAAGGGCTCCAAGGGAAAAAAAAAATTCCAATGTGTTTGCTGGTCTCCTTGGTTGCCGTCAGCAGACACGCCGTGCGGGACCTCGCAAGCACCGTAGCACTACATAAACCGTTGCTGCATGATTTGATGCTAGCTACAATTAACCCAGAACAGAATTGCAGCTCTGCATGCGAGCTACGGCACAAAGACAAGGGCGCATGGCTGAGGCTACGCGTGTTCAAGCTGCCGTCAGACTCAGAAAATCCTCAATCCGGAACTCCCTCATGCAGAATCTTCTCCAAAATCGAGCTCCTTCCGCCCACAAGCTGCTGCTCGCTTGGCGTGCAAGTTTCGCAGATAATTAAGTATTTAAGTAGCGTCTGCAACTTACTGCATAGCATGACTTCATATGCAACAGATCCGTATGCATACACACATATGCGTGCACCAGAACAAATATGCATTTAGCAACAAGCAGGTCACACGTCTGTGCAGGCGCTAATTCATGCTGCATACAGCTAAAACCATGATCTATTACGACGCTAGAACATCCTTGCCGACTGCGGTCATAGCATCGAGCATGTGTAAAATTAATTACTTCTTACACCAGTTCATGGAACGACTAGAAAATAATCCTTCTCAATGTCCCAATTAGTTAGTTGTATGTGATAGTGTATAGCAAATTATAACTAACGCTTTGCCATGCTGTGAACTCGGAATCAGATGAGCCAAGTGGAGAGGTGATGGCCTGGCATACTACGAAGCTAGCATCCATACAGAGCAGTTCGTCTCATCCGCTAGCTTGCAATTATTCTCTGGCTTTAATCTACTTCACAGCTAAGTAGAGTACCTCTCCCTAATTTCTAAAATATTCTAATTTACATGAACATCGAGCTTTCTTGTGCTAATTCGTTCATGCACCTTCACTAATAACACAATGGTGAAACTGTTAAAATACTGAAATTTGTGCCATATTGCTTCTTACAATAATTTCAACTATATGATATTTACAATCCAGGTGCATGCACTGATCTAGTACTCGCTAAGTGAGGGGTTTGTGAGTTATGACCTCGCATTTCCTCCTAAATGACACATGTAATATGGTGTGCACCCTAAATAAATTGTGAAATCTATGGTTTTACAGACCTCTTTTTTCTGTCACTGGAATTGATTTTATGTTGCTAATCTGCAGGAGCAATGACCTACTGTGCATAATTTTGTCAAATCTCAAATATGATTATCTCATTCATTCTGGTCACTCAAGCATTAAAACATTTTAGGTAATATCATCTTTCCTTTTACCTTTTTTTGGTTATTATCTTGGTCATGGCAGGTCAATCTCAGCGAATGTGCTAATGTTTCTGCTTTCCATCATGCACATCGATTACTTGAATTTCTTGGTCATGTAGAATATCAGTAATTTATCTAGGATCATATAGCTCTTCAACTGTAGTCCATATTTTTGTGATTACTTATCTTTTTTTGCAGAATAAAATAGGTCCATCTGATGAGCTATGTCATTGACGCTATCTAAAGCATGAGGTAAACAATAAACAGTAAATAACCATCATGGTAAGTTTTATGCAAAGATGTACATTTCAGCGTCTCTTTGTAGGATTTCAACTATCTGTACTATATTTAAATGCACAATAGTTTAAAATGCAGCCGAGTTAGGACTACCCACCGACTTGAAAGTAATATATATGCACCTGTTGCATGGGCGGTGCTTAAGTATGTATGCCACTTCGCCTACATGCCGAAGAAGTGAACAATGTTTCTGTGTTGCAATCTGCTAATTTTATGCTTGATATGTCCTTTGCACTGATATGTCATAGATATTGCTATGTTGTCGTATTAAAGCCTGAGAGAGCAAAGCTAAAGGAGCATGGGGAGGCACTAACACATATATCCATACCTTATGCTCTCGATGTTTTGGTTGAGAAAGGGACTCGGATATACCTACTACTACTCATTCCCCTATAAGGTGTCTTCTAATGTGACGCGATTAACAAGCAAGAAGCTAGATGTTAAAAGTGCTCCACGGTCCAGTCGGAGGAGGAAGGAGCCAGTGAATGCTTTACCTCCAAATGTCGATGTTACTACATCGATTAAGAAAATGCACTAGAGGTATGCTGCATGCGCAAAAAAATTATTTTTTAACCTTTTTTAAAAAATTATTTTAATTTTAATCCCCGGGCTAAAGAATTTGCAAATCTAACCCTTTTGGCCGCGCCAAGCCGCCCGGCGCGGCAAATTCATGCTGCCGCGCCAAGCGGGATGGTGCGGCAGAGGTTGCCACGCTGACGGCCCCGACGGGCTACCGATAGAATGACAAGTGGGACGGTCTTGTCGCGCCATCCCGCTTGACGCGGCAGCATGTACTTGCCGCGCCACCCCGCTTGGCGCGGCAGCATGAATTTGCCGCGCCGGACGGCTTGGCGCGGCCAAAAGGGTTAGATTTGAAAAAACTTTTGACCCGGGGTTAAAAATAAAATATCTATTTCAAAAGGGTTAAAAATAAAAAATCCGGCGCTGCATGCTTACCGAGCTGTGAAATAAACTATTTCCCTTAATTTAGTTTCACAATTTGTAACAAGCAATTGGTTTAAAGGACAAGCAGCCGCTGGAGCAGCAGTGAGGCTCTGCTAATGAAAGGTTTGTGAGGCTCCTGAATGATGTTTTCAAGGCTGTATTCATGTAATCAAGACTAAATGAATGCTCGATTCTCTTGAATCCATACCTGAAAGCATGTATGAAAATTGCTTTTATCCATGTACTCAAGAGCATTTCTGAATATTGCTTTCAGGTTAGTGATGTAGCAGCACAAATTTTGTCTTGTGTATGTATGAGATTCAATGTAAAATTATAATTCTATGCTTTGACTGTAACTTTGCACCGGCTGTTGATTTGCTTGTGGCAATGTTCTGATTGATGATGATGATGGTATAAAGAAAAGTAAGCTATTCATCCTCTTATTATTATGGCAAAATTGGTCTCATACCATCGAAAGATCTGTTTTTTTGTTGAGCTTCAAACAGTTTCAAACCATGATCCAAAAGGAAGGCATGGGGAAGAGGAGACAACGGGGAAACGAGGAGACGGGAGTCTGGAGGAGGAAGAAGGGAATGTACGATGACTCGACCGCCGACAACGTAGGAGGACGACGGTGGAGCGGCGGCACCATGGCATGGAAAGGAGCAGGAGGGGCGAGGCGGAGGCGAAGAGGGTGATGAGGTAATGAGGCATGGAGCAGGAGGCGAAGTGACGGCGACCATACGGAGGCAGGCATGCGGGTGGGGAAGGGATCGTGCGGATGGACGAGGCATGGGGGGACGAGCCTCCTAGCGAACCGTGCACGAGTCCACGCGTGCTATGGTATGGCCTGCCAGACGCGACCGAAGGGCGGAAGCGTGGACGCGGGACCGCCTTTGTCGCAGGCGACTGCGTTTTGGGTTTGTTGCAGGCGACTGCACAAAGTAGCCAAATGCAGTCGATTTTTTTTCTACGGTAAGAAGCCTCAAAACTAGCACTGGATAAGACTCGTTATATAAAAAAAAAACTGTCTTCATTACGATCTTGTTGACCTTGTTCTGCTGCAAAATTCGAGATGGAACTTCTTGGAGAGTGCAGACGTACGTGATAACAGCTAAACAAAAAATCCCACATCTGCAAGGAATAAAAAAGGTACATAAACAACATTCCTCCCGATCCATTAATTCGTGCAAAACAAGCCTTGAAAAAATGATTCAGCATGTCTTTTAAAAAAATTTGTAAACTAGAGAAATAGTTTTGAGACATGTTTCCTAGAAATTTCAATAAGAATAAACAAAAAATTCAGTACATTCAACTACTGAAAAAATAATACTCTGTCACTGAAAATTAGTAACCACCCAGCATTTGTAGTGAGAAAGACAACCAGCATTGCGTAGAGTATAGAACCACAATGTATAGCATGCAACAATTGTATTTTTGCTCCAAGAAGAATAACCTCGACATCAATTAGTCTTCTTTTTCCAGTTTCAGATGAGTTGAGTAAATAAAAATTGTACTATAGAATCACAACTTATAGCATGCATTTGCGGTTTGGTGATTTGCATCGTCCCTCAAGTGTGATGAACAATGATTTCCCTACGGTTTTGAGTTCCATAGGCAAGACCACCACAGTGAAGACAAGGTACACTATCATGTCGAAGGAGCTCTTGGATGAGCACAACAGAAACATAAGAAAATATCACTAAGGAGTTTTTGCAAAACAATGACAGTAGTTTTAGAAATTTTCCCAAAATTTTCACATCAAAACAACAAAAATTTCAGTGACTTGAATTAATGAAAATTCAGTAAAGCGTGACTGAAATAATTTGCATCTTCAACCATTGAACTCTTATATCATAACTGGTACAGATAATGGGAACAGGGAGAAATAACTCTGACTTTACAAGGATGGATGCAATGCAACTAAACGCAATCAAACATATTATCATAAGGTACAAATTCACATGGATAGATGCAATGCTTTCTAGAACTAACAAACATATTACAAGGATGGATGCAATGCAGCTATATAGACAAATTAACATCACTTGAAAATGCTCACGTCTACGCTGAATGGTTCAAGCACGAACAAAAAAAAAGGGAATACAAACCAGGCAAAAAAAACATCTCACATCTTCAGATCTAAAAAAACATTTCAAAAATTTAATCAGCGCGTTCTCTACACGTAAAATCGAAGACTAAACACACAATCGTAACATAGAATCTGAATCTAAACTAATCAAAAAAATCCCCGCACACAACATGGACATCACCCAGGGGGATCAGATCCAAGCAGTCCATAGGCACAAAAGCAGCCCTCTATTCAACGAAATCAAACACGGAAAAAACCAGATCAAAGCTGACTAATTCAGGCTGCAATCCAGCAAAAAAAACAGCAAACCCTTCCATGCCAACACATCTCCATCGTCTAGAGGTGTCCCCATCAGATTCATGCCAAAAAAACTGACCGGTCGAACACGAGATTCATCAGCGAGAGCTTGGGGGACAAACGCGAGAGCCGTCGCCGAGAGCCTAGGGAATGAAGGCGAGACGTCCGCCATGAGCCACTGGCCGAAATGCCCTCACTTTCTCTCTTATCCGAATGAAGAGGCGGATGAGTTGCAAAAATAAATGTGCGGGGCGCAATAAAAAATGACGACTATTTAAATACATATCTGTTTTTCCCCTTTAACCAGAACACAAATCACAAAGTACACGTGTATGACGGGGAAAATCGCCTGCTCGCAAGACGAGAACGCAGGTGCCTGCTGATAAAGATAAAGAAGGTAGATAGTGATCGGCAGCTAGAAGGGGTACGGTGTTACGGGTGTACGTAGCTCTTTTTCAGCTCAATTTTATCCCTAGGAAAATAGGGTACGGCACATTAACTGTAAATTATAGTATGGTTTTGTTTCTATAGTCACATGGCACAATCAATACGTTTAAAGTGAAGATATAAAAAAAACATAGTGTTACGTCGTCGATTTCTTTTATTTCCTCTCTGTTATTAAAAAGGTGTCGCTCACTTTCATCCTGTGCTACTGCTTAAAAAGAATTATATAGCTGCTGACCGTCCTGCTTTTAGTTGTTCTTGCTACAATACATCGTACAAGCATCCGCTTAATTTGTCTAACATTATTTGCTTTGCTGAGGTGTGTTAAACATATATGACGGTGCAAATACAAGTCAAATCAACGAAAAACATATCATTTGAGCACTAAAATCACCGGATACTCATATATATATAACTCTAAACTATTGCCCTCCTTATTCGCATGCGGTTTAGATTGATTTGATTCGTTTGAGCCATTCAGTGTAGCAGTTGTAATAATTTTTTCGTGCTTTTGTGATGCTTTTCACAAAGGTCTTAAAAATATTTTAAATATTTTTTTAGCTTTCACGTGTTTCTTTTTAGAAGCTCTCAACTTTTGACTTAACCAAATCTCTACCTATAATAATCTATATCTATACCTAATATTAAAGAGAGGTGGATTTCTTCTCCCGTCTTTTTCCGTCATCGTCCGACTCCAGCCTAGGCCATCCAATTGCGGATTCCATCAGATCGCATGGCTCCTCCTACGCACATCCGCACGTCAAACCCTAGCGGGAATCCCTACGCCTCGCCCTCTCCCGTCCCAACTGGGATCCTCTGACGTACTACCCTCTGCAGTTGTGTCATTGACATGTGGGCCCGCCCACTGTCCTCTGTAGTATGTCAGAGGGCCGCCGCGCATGCTTCCTCTCCCGCGCGAGGTCTTTCCTTCTCTCTCTCTCTCTCTCTCTCTCTCTCTCTCTCTCTCTCTCTCTCTCTCTCCGCCGCCCCTCCCTCTCTCCCGTCGCCCCCACCACACAGGTTTCCTCAGGTAAGCCGCGGCCTCTCCCACTCATCCCCACCTCCCCCCAAACCCACGCATCTCTCCAGCTCCCTCTCTCAGATCGAGCTCAGTACCGCGCCCTTCGAATTTTTTCACTGTTTGCCCAAAAAAAATATTGGAATACCAAAAATGCCATCGATTTTTCCAATTATCGAAAAATACCCCTCGGCGCCATTGCGGACGGCGCCCACCTCCCTCGGCACCACGGGCGACGGCGCCCACCTCCTCTAGACGCCAAGGGCGACAGCGCCTAGCCTCGGTGCCATTGCGGACGGCGCCCACCTCCCTCGGCGCCACGGGCGACGACGCCCACCTCCTCTAGGTGCCAAGGGCGACGGCACCTAGCCTCGGCGCCACGAGCGACCGCGCCCACCTCCTCTAGGCGCCAAGGACGACGACGCCTAGCCTAGGCGCCACGGGCAATGGCGCCTACCGCTAGGCGCCATGACCGACGGCGCCTAGCTGACCTTGGCGCCACCGGCTCTGGCGCCTACCCCATCCCTCCCCATATATAAAGCCACGGCCTCGCCCAGCCCGAGCTCATTTGCTCCGGCAGCTCTAGCCTCCACCTGCGCACAGTAGAGAGAGGAGAGGGGTGAGGGGGGAGGGGAGGGGAGGAGGCTGTGCAACGGAGTGCTGCCGGTGAGTACTGTTGTTTTATTCTGTGGCATTTTTTTGTTGTATAATTGAAAACCATGGTAGGCTAGTCATGTAGAATAGTTATATTAATATGTTTATTAGGAGTAGAGAGAGGTGGACTGTTATTTGGAAAATATAAATATGTTTGTCAGGAGTAATTTAGTTAATTTAGCATAGGGATATATATGTAATAGTAGAACATACTGTAGCAGGAGTAATTTAGTAAGTTTAGTGCAGTGTTATAAAGGAGATAATTAGGGTTACGGTGAAATATTTTTAAATGTTGGTAGTGATTTTATTCGCTTGATTTGCAGAGAAATGGCTACGACGACGTTCGTTATTTTTTATGGACATGGTAGTGTGATGGAAGGGCCGAATGGGATAGACCTTAGTCAATTTGCCTCCATGAAATAGCTGTATCCATATGGGGATAATATAACACTAGATGGACTGTCAAATTGGATTTGACAGATATTTGGGTGGTCGCTTGATTATCACATAATTTGGATACAATCTTTGTGGACAACGTCTGTCGAAGCTCCGTATTATAGGCTAATTACTCTCAATACGGAGAATGGCGTGTCAAACTTTATACGGGGATGCCAGAGGAGAAACTGTTGGCCATTTATCCTGGTTTCGGCTACCATGAAGCCGATTGCCCCTATGACGAAAAATGTTGGCGAACCTGGGGAAGGAAGTGGGACGGTAGCCCAGGAAACCCCTGTATTCTCAATGCCACAGGAAGGAGGGGGTTCTGGACAAGAAGCAGGGGGATCTGGACAAATGCAAGGGGCGGATGAAGGGGGTACGGACGATCAATATGTTGCTGACATGGGAGAACTGAATGTGGCGATTGTGGAGGCTATGGAAAATGATGATGCACAAGCGTTGCGGGAGGAAGAACTGGACATGGATGATGATTCCAGCGACGAGGAAGAGAGGCCTGTTCCGGAGGAATGGAATAGAAGCAACGCAAGTGACCTTCTTGTAGATGACGGTCATGGGTCGTCTACAGCGATGGGGGCAAGAGAGGTGCGTGTGTGGGCGTGGTTAGTTTGGCTTGGTTTTGTAATATTTATATTGTTTTCTGTAACTCAACATGTAGGGATGTATTTTCTTTGGATAACGGATATTATCCATCCTCTACACCTTTCAATGGTTGCTGCTTAAAAAATAGAACATTCAACAATAAACTTCTCCTTTACAATGAACTTTTAGGGCTATCCACATCTTTAGATGCAAAGCTCGAATTATATATATATCCTTTATCTAAAAAAGATTGTATATATCATAATTAAGAGATGCTATGTTTTCTTTTCGGTTATGGGTGAATGGCTGAAATTCGAGAGTTCCAACTAGCCAGATTGTTTAAATCGATTTGGTTTAATTTCAAAAGCCCTGTGAACTTGGTTAATTTTTTTTCTTGGTAAAAAAACCCACAAATCATCTTATAATACAATGCGCTAGCGTTGTGTCTCCCCCGCGCGCCATGTCGGCGGAAAAACGACGGCCGTCCGATTGCGGCCGTTGGCTCCATCCAGCCGCTCATCTGAACTATATGTATAAAAGAATTTTTGCCGGCCAAAGGAAAGCAAGGCGCGGCGTCTACTCACTTGGTTTCGGGCGCCAGTTCTCGCGTGGAAGCCCAGTGTTCGAATCCCACCTCCTCCGTTTAACAGTTTTTTTTGGGGTTGTCCGATCTGCTTTCTACGGCCGATTAGCCCTTCGGCCGATGAACCCCCAGCCCCCATCCCACCTCTCACACGCCACACAACCCTAGCTGCCGCCGCCCCCAAGCCACCCTCACCCTCATGGCATCGCTCGCAACTCCCCCGGTCTCTCCTCCACACCCTGCCCACCGCCTCCCGCCAATACCTCCGTTTCTTCCCCAGGCAGTCCTGCATCCTTCTGTCGTCGCCATCCTCTCCCCATGCCTCCTCAGCCGCCGTCCTCTCCCACTGCGGCCTTCCTCTTTTCTGGCCGCCGCCATGGTCTTATTCAGCCGTCTCCATTGTGCAGGCTGGATCCGGCCTCGCCTCGCTCCGACGAGCCTGGATCCATGGATGGTTCGCCCCTGGGAGCTCGGATCCGGCGATGGGGAATGGACCAGGGTGCCGTCTCCCTGCCCAACGCGTCGCTCTGCGCTGCACCGCTTGTTCGCCACCCCACCGGTACAATGAGTCAATGATGCTCCTCTACCTTGCCCTCCTCCCGTGGTCACCTTCTCTATTTGCATAGATGAAGTGCACCGGCGATATTGCCTATGTGTTATGCTTGGTATGGATTCAGCAAATATGGTAAAAGTTTGCATGGATACGACTGAAAATATTTTATGAGTAACTCTTGAAGATCCTACGGCGTGTTGGTTGTCATGGTTATTGTTTATGTTCTACCTTCTCTTTGGATAAATGTCCTCGGCTGCAAGAAAATGTTCTAATTATCAATTCTGTATGACATGGCCATTAAGTGATGCTTCTAACCCTCTATAAGAAAATTTTGTAATTATGTTTTTTTGCACATGGGCATTAAACTTTATTGCAACCTAATGCAACAAAATGTTCTAATTATGATTTTTATGACATGAACACCAAATTTACTTTTGGATAAGTGAAGGGCTTTACCTATGTGTATCTAATATTCATTATTGTGTTCATCGTTCATCGATTTATCAAATTACTCATCATTTCGGTCCTCTAATCAAAGTGATGATGATGAATTTTATATACTAATGGACCAGAGGCTTCTCATTTGATAACTCTTGTCGGATGCAACATGCAAGATTATAAAGTGGTTTTCTTCCCATGGCTTGGGCACTGATTTTTTTCTTTACCAGGTAATCCTCGTTGTTTTTCTGCGCAGAAACATGCAATCTACTGGCGTTCTCGAGCTGCATGATTACATTTTTCAAGTGTGAAGACCGAGGGCATATCTAATGGTGAGACTATTTTTACTATCGAGCCTATTACTGTAGAAATGAGATTGTAAATAGTGAAAAGAGGTTGAGAGTAAAATATAAAAAAGATATATAGAGATTGAGAAAATAGGTCTAGCGTTGTTTGGACAAGAAAAAGGTTTTATCATATAAAATTGGACAAAACATGGGTAAAAAAAAAAGATTTAGCACTGAACATTATGAGTCCATCAGATTCAGAGTTTCGGACCAGATGTGGCTGTGCGTTTTCACGTGTAAACTGTAAAGAGAACATGACATTTACATTCACAGTCTGACTCAGAAGTTGTGACCAAACCGTTGTGTTCTTCTGCAGAAATTGTACTATTTAAATTGTTATCTTGGTCACATATACTAGCTGGCTGCTCGCTCAACCAGGTGATCCCAGTGACCGGCTTGTCTGAACCTGCAGTTTGCTCACTTGCTCGGGGAAATATTCAGTGCACATGTTTTTTTCAGTGCACAAGTGCAAAAGCTGATCTTAGCCCTTAGATCTCATCTTGATGGTCCAGTTTAAACACACAAACAGGGAAAACAATCACTATGGTTTGCAACACAAGTGCATAAGTGGCAAAGGTGAGTTTCACCTCATTGTATCTACACTGTCCAAGTTGGATCCAAAGGCTAAGAGATCAGCTGTTTGCACTTGTACACTGAAAAAACATGTGCACTGAATATTTCCCGCTCCTCTTGCTCGTGTTGCACACTGACATCATCTTTGGACATTTTTGCTGTGACTTGACAGATTTTTGTGTGTGAGAGAGAAAGCTTGCGATAGCAGTCTTCTCATGACCAAGATGACCGTTCTGGTCCGCAAATATTAGATGAGTGAAATAACGCAAGGAGAAAAAAGAAGAAGAGTGGTTCAAGTCTCTGTTGTTCAGATTCGATGAACTCTGCAAGTGCCAGTGAATTGAATTGTAAAGATTATTACCATCTGAGGTCCCATTTCCAACTACAGAATCATTCTTTATTATGCGGAAATTGAATTGTTGTTTCATGTGAAATTTGTGCGTTACAAACAAGTCTCCTCGGATCATGAGTACTTGTTAGGATCGTAGTAATTTTGTAGGGTACTTGCAAGAAACATACTGTTTCGCCAAAATTCCCCATGCCACCAATCAGCAGCTAGTTGAGCCCAGATATTTCTTGTGGAAATGATGCTGCACTCAAACTCGAAGGAAATAGTTCTGGAATTCTCTGATCAAATTTGAGTGGTGACACGTATAAGATTGTTCCTTCAACCAGAAATTCAAATTCCGGATGAAAATAATTTTCGTTCAATAGCAAAATCGGTGATTCTTATGCTTGTCTTACAATGATAGCAAGATATCCTCTTGGTCACAGCACTTCGAAACAATTCACAAAATGCTCAAAACTCTAATTTTCTTTATATTCCGTGTGCCTAAATCATTTTGTTCGTGGGCGAAATTACTATGTCTGTACTCCAACTTATTTTATTTAACTTACTTATTTAACTAGTCTCCTAACTTCGAGAACTTTCTGAGATGGACTCAAGGGCCAAATCCCCATTGTTTGATTTGTTTTAGAAAGATTTTAGACACGTCTTGAAGATATAAAAAAGACAGATTGAAAAAACTAAATTATTTATTTTTTAAATAAAGATAAATAAATAAGTAGATAAGTCAAATAAAACGTAAACATGATCTTAATTTGGAAGAGGAAATCCAACTGAACTGAGAAACACTAGCCGACAGGTGGGCCAATTTCCCGGTCCATAAATGCATGGCTCGCCACGCCACTCTCCGCGCATCCAAGGCCACGACTTGCACTGCCCTCATGGAGCTCACGCCAACGCTGGCCATAGCCATGGCGCTCGCCACCGTCTTCGTCTTCCTCGTCCTCAGCTCCGTCGCCCCCCCGCGCGGCCGCCGGAGGAAGCTGAACCTCCCGCCGGGCCCGCCGGGGTGGCCGGTGGTCGGCAGCCTCGGCGTGCTGGCCGGCGCGCTCCCGCCGCACCGCGCGCTGGCGGCGCTGGGGAGGCGGTACGGCCCGCTCATGCACCTCCGGCTCGGTTCCTTCGACGTCATCGTCGCCTCCTCCGCCGGCGCCGCCCGCCTCGTGCTGAAGACCTACGACCTCGCCTTCGCTGACCGCCCCCTCACCGCCGCCGGCGAGCACACGGCGTACGGCTACCGCGGCATCGTGCACACCCCGTACGGGCCCTCCTGGCGCATGGCGCGCAAGCTCTGCGCCACCGAGCTCTTCTCGTCTCGCCGCGTCGACTCGTACGAGCGCGTCGGCGCGGAGGAGATGCGCGCACTCGTGCGCGGCGTCTTCGTCTCTGTCTCCGGCGCCGGCGGCGCAACGGTCGCCATCCGGGAGCACGTCGCGGGCGCCACGCTGCGGAACATCCTCCGCATGGCGGTCGGGGAGAAGTGGTCGGGCTGCTACGACACCGCCGACGGCGAGGCGTTGGCGTGGCGTTCCGGCGCACGCTGGACAAGGCGTTCGCGGTGACCGGCTCGGTGGGCAACGTCGCCGAGTGGATCCCCTGGCTCGGGTGGCTCGGCGCTCATGGCTTCGTGAGGAAGATGAAGCAGCTGAAGAAGCTCTACGACCAGTTCCTCGAGCAGATCCTCGACGACCAGGAGAAATGGCGGCGGCGCGGCGCCGGAGGCGGAGACGACGACGACGAGCCGGCGGCGATGGACCTCGTCAACGTGCTGCTGCAGCTCGCCGGGAAGGAGTCGCCACCGCCGGAGCCGGAGGCCAGGCTGACGCGCGACGGCGTGAAGGCCTTCGTCCTCGACATCATCGCCGGCGGCACGGAGAGCTCGGCAGTGACCATGGAGTGGGCCATGGCGGAGCTCCTTCGGCGGCCGGAAGCCCTCGCCGCCGCCACCGGCGAGCTGGACCGCGTGGTCCGCCGCGGGAGGTGGGTGACGGAGCGCGACCTCCCCTACCTCCCCTACCTCGACGCCGTGGTGAAGGAGACGCTGCGGCTGCACCCGGTGGGCCCGCTCCTCGTCCCGCACCGCGCCCGGGAGGACACGGCGGTCGCCGGCGGCTACGACGTGCCCGCCGGCGCGCGCGTGCTGGTGAACGTGTGGGCCATAGCGCGCGACCCGGCGGCGTGGCCCGACCGGCCGGAGGAGTTCCGGCCGGAGCGGTTCCTCGCCGCCGCCGGCGAGGTGGACGTGAGAGGGCAGCACTTCGAGCTGCTGCCGTTCGGCGCCGGGCGGCGGATGTGCCCGGCGGTGAACCTGGCGATGAACGTGGTGGCCGGCGGGGTGGCGCACCTGCTGCAGGGCTTCGCGTGGCGGCTGCCGGAGGGGGTGTCGCCGGAGGACGTGAGCATGGAGGAGCTGGTCGGGCTGTCGACCCGCCGGAAGGTGCCGCTCGTCGCCGTCGCCGAGCCCAGGCTGCCGGCGCATCTTTACGCCGACGACCTATTCTGATTGGAGGCGTCAGGCAGAAGCAGGAACGTACCAACGACGCTTTCGAATCATGCAGAAGAGACGGTTTCTTCTTTAGCCTAATTAGCAAGCGACACTTAATTAGTAATTAGCTAGCTTAATCACATGTTTAATACCTATGTATGTGTGTCTTCCAATAAAAAGGCTTACGTTTGCGTGCAAATTGTAAGGATGTAGACTGCCTAAACATGTGGAACATTTGGCGATGTATTCATCCCGGACAAGTTCTGAAGATGTAATAATCAAAAATAAAAGGGAAATGCTATTCTTCAGTCGACTGAAAATGAGACAAGTTTTAAGTCGATTGAACTTACCTTCGGCGACATCCTCCCCTCCGGCGACCTCCTCCTCTCCCGCAGCCGCGCCGCCGCCGCGCCGCCATGGATCCCGGTTAGGGTTTAGGTGGGGTTCGGGTTCGGGATGCCGCCAGGCTTAGAGGGATGGCCGGGGGAGGCGGCGGCCCGGCGGTTGGTGGGGGGTGGAGTGAGGGCGGCGGCGGCGGCGCCACCGGAGCCGGGGACGGGGGTGAAGGCGGTTGGGGCGGCGGTGGCGGGGGGTGAAGGCGCCGACCGGGTTAGGGTGGGCGGGGCAGTGGCGGCGGCGGGAGGTCGGGCGGCGGGGCGGCTAGGCGCCGGCGGCGGCGCCGGCCGCGGGCGGCGGCGGAGGCGGCGGGGGAGGAGGAGGAGGAGTGCGGAGCAAAGGGTCGGGCCGTCGGGGTCGGGCGGTGGAGGGGGAGGAGGAGAAAAGGGGAAAGTAAGAGAGAGAGTGGGGGACGCGGGCTGATCTGGGCCGTTGGATCTAGATCCAACGGTCCAGAAAATCGACTGAGATTTTTATAAAAAACAATCGACTGTAGAATAGACCGTCCCAAAATAAAAATAATGAGAGGCTGTCTAAGAGCATAGGTTGGTATGGCAACTGTGTATGTACCTCCGGGTCCAATCAATCTGGACCGATACTGATATCGCCGGATCCATATCCTCTAACATTGCATTGCAATGGTAGAGAAGCACAGTGATTCTTATGAGAAGGAATTGGAAGCACAATTATTCTTATGAGGAGGAATGACAGAGAAGCATTGCAGCTACAGTTGTAAAAACACTGTAGCAATTTTACTATATATATCCTGTTGTGTCTACCTACTGTAGTGGCCAGATATTGTCCATCAATCATAGATCCACGTCTCACAATGCAGGAATGTCAAGGATATTGTACCTCCCCTAACATTACAATGGGATGTCAAGGGATCTGGTTTCGACATGGTCGTTGTTGATTTATGATACAAATTCAATCAAAGAAGGCCAACTTCTGACGGAGCAGAGCGGAGGCCCATCGCCAGGAGGCTTGGGCCAGAGGGAGTAGATGACAAGTATTTTGGAATCCGTTATAGACTGACTATAAGTTATAGCTAGTCTTTATCTTTCTCATCCCTTTTCTCTCCTCCACATAAACAAAATGTTGAGTTGACATCCTTATAACTAGCTAATTAAACACCATTGGAGATGCTCGTACAACCTACACATGTAACTTCAAGCTCCTAATGTTTGAGTCTGTACCTAGCTCAAAATAGCTTAACTTGTGGGGCACCCTGCGCCCAACCTTTTTTTTTAAATAACGAGGAGAGTTGCAGTCTATTCAATGTAAGAAGAAGAAACAACAAAGATACAAGGAGGAAGAGAATTACCGAGTGCTAACCCCTAGTGCAACTCCACATTGCCAACACGACCTAAGCTGACCACAGCTAGGTGCAAAGCCCCACCGCAACTCCAAGCTGCCAACATGGTCTAAATTGACTACACTATAACACTTAGGTACCCGACACAGCAACACAACACAACACAACACAAGGACGACCAACAAAGACATATAGCAGCCGACAAGCCCACAGCCCTATGATGATGCTTTCAACAAGGTAGTGACGACAGAGACGCCACCCTTGCCCGCCCGGTGGACTGGATTTTCACCGCGGGAGGGGGGGCTAGGGGGATGCAAATATAGTTCATCAAACCATACTGTTAAGAAAATTTTATTATCCGCTAACATAAATAGTGCCAACTTTTAGATGCCCTTATCTAGAACTAGATTGTTGCAAGCAATAAGGTAAATTATTGTACTAGCAACCATTGACACGACATCCAACTCTCCAAGTCCCATATGTATGTCAAGACATTCCTCTCTTTCTCCCATGTGTAATCACCATGTATTGAGGTTGTGCCCACCTTGTTTTTCATCAAAAACACCCTGTAATGATAAGAGGATCATATTAAAAAAGTGTTAGTCTAACGTTCTATCACTTTTTTTATCTTTCTATAGCTTCGCAACCAGGATTTTGACGACCGACATCCGTGCAAGTAATACCAGTTTTGATCGAATTTGGTCTTAATTCAAATATATTTACTAGTATTTTTTGGTTGAAATTAATATTTTTCAATGGCTTTTTCTTGAATATAATCCATATATTTGAAGCTAGACAAGCCTTATACTACAGCAAAAACACCCTGTAGCGACAGTTTTTAGATATTATAGCCACGGTTTTAACCGTGTCTACTCAAGCTAGAGACGGGTCTCACACCCGTCTCATAGGTGTTGGCATTGCTCCCGCCTCAAAAAATTAGAGGCGTTTTCGATATTCGTGTCTACACTAAGAGACGGACATAGACACGGCCAAAACCGTCACTACAATAATAGCTGGAGCTCAAAATTAAATTGCACATTTTGAAATATAAATGATCATAATAAACATGTAGAGGCGGCTATCACCCTCATAGGCACGATTTTCACCGTCTCTTAATCCTAGTCGCAGTTAGCTTAGATACGGTTAGTATTTAGCTAGACGCGGTTATGTCCGTTCTTATATTTTGAGGTCATGTTCTTTGAGACGGTTTACGTTTATTTAGACACGTCTGCACCCGTCTCTACTACATGAGGTTTTCTTGCACACACCAATAATATAATTATTTCGATCGCAATTTGTATTTGTACATAAACCAATCTTATGGCCATCACATCAAATACAACAAACAAATTACAATGCCACGACAATTTCGAGCACCCAAAAATGAAGCAAATAAACAATATATTTATATTTATAAGTGACAATTCAAATACAATTTTTTCTCTAAAAACTATACAACAATTCGAACTCTAAAAAGTGTAGCATGTATAGTGAATTATATATCTTACAAGATGCGATATATAATTAATATAATATTCAGCTGATAGGTGATACTGGCAGTTAAAGGTGAATCATCATGTTGCTTTGCCTTGTCTGGTTCTCACAACCTATAAACACAACAAAAAAAAAACACGTTAGCTCCCCCACCGTATTTATGGATATTGTCAATACTAGAAATTTGTAGGTTATATGGAAATATGAAAGAGCAATGTGGTAAATGCAACCAAATTTAACAAAAATAATAGACATTTATTCATAGTATGCATAGCCATATATCAAAAGTTTGCTAGAGATGTGACACGATGTTAGAAAATCATTTAAGAATTTTATGCCGAATTATCATTTTCCAAGATGTATGGTGAAAACTACTCTCCCTAGCTCATACTAGAAAGGTCACATGAGTATTGTATCAAGTGAATTCGAAATTTTTTTTTTCTTTGCATAACATCTTGCATGAATTTAGCCAACCATGACAGGATACATAACAAAGAAGTAACTAGAAAATGCAAGGAGTGCTTAAAAGGCAATGGAAAAGAAGGCAACTGATCTGGTGCTTGAGGATATTTATACACATTTTTCTAGTCCTTGCAATAGCATAGTCCAATATGCTTGTAACAAAGTCAAAGAGTGGGCAAGGAGTATAAGTACCCTGTGAATATGATGCGAT
Organism: Raddia distichophylla; assembly: GCA_005191435.1. NCBI lineage: Eukaryota > Viridiplantae > Streptophyta > Magnoliopsida > Poales > Poaceae > Raddia > Raddia distichophylla. Next base: position 930,776 of record SPJY01031469.1, read on the forward strand.
TTTTTCCCCCTAAAACAAAGTTTACATCTTTCAGTATACATCTGAAAAAAATCGTGGAGCACTATCTCCTTAGTGCCATCATAATATGCATCTTGCTGAGAAGTATACAGAAAAAATGAAGTATACATTTTTCAGTATAATGCTGAAAAGATCAGTGTTGCAATAACTTGGAGCGCTCTCTCCTTAGTGCCATCATAATAGCAAACCACATGAAAGAAATATCATGTACTGATCAGGTTCATTTAGCATAAAAGAAGGTATAATTAGAGCTCTGATACTGAATGAAAGTTGCATAAAAAAGTTGTAGAACTTACTAATTGCATCTTATCATGGAGTATATTTTCATACCTAGTGCATCCTGCAGTACTGGTGAATGCAGGATTGCCTCGCTGGAAGTTGATCAAACAGCAGAATGAATCATAATAACTACTAGCTCTGATCCAGTCGTGTAGGGGTAGTACTTGTCCTGACATAGTTGATCTCTTTGTAATTCATCCTTTGGTTTCTTTTCTCGTATAAATACATTTTACATTTCTCTTAATGATCAAGGCAGAGCACCAACCAGAATTTCAAGGAAAAAAAAACTACTAGATCATCCGTGTTGGACATAGAAAAATTTTAACGATGCCGTTTGGCCTCTGATCAGCGATTAACAAATAAATATTGATTTTTCGCGGATTAATTCGGCCCTGAGCTAGCCTGGCCCAATTTGGCCCAAAATCAGGCAAACCCTAGGTGGGTACTATAAATATCAGCACAGGATTAAACCCTAAGGAGGACCAAGGAATAGACAGATCAATTGGCGCAGCAAACTTGGAGGCGGCGGCTAAGAAAAAAAAGGTGAGGGGAGCCTTCCCATCGGGCTCCCTCTCTTCTCTCCCGAGTCTCTCTCTCCTCCCTCCCTCTCTGGTTCACCGAGCAGTAGGGGCGGCCGGCGCGCCGCCCCCACCTCGTCTCGCCCACGGCCGGCGCCGCCCGGCCCCTCCTGGGCTCCTCCCCGTCTCGCCATCGGCCAGCGCCCCGCCCACGGCCGGCGTGCCCGTCGCCGTCTCCTCCACGCCGGCGCCCCCGCCCTGCTCCACGGCCGGCGCGTCGCCCCGATCCGCGCTGCCCCGGCCTCCTCTGCGCCGGCGCCGCCCCGATCCGCGCCGCCCGCGGTCGGCGCCGCCCCGATCTACGCCGCCCGTCCTTCCCACGGCCGGCGCCGCTCCGGCCGGCGCGCCGCCTCCCGCCTCTGGATCGGCACCGACCAGTCCTCCTCCACCATCGGCTTCCAACGGCGGCGTCCTCACGTCCAAGGCGCCCAGATCCAACGGCGCGGGCTCCTTCCTCGGCCACGCCCCAGCGCGACGTCTACGACCCGCGGCGGTGACTGCGCCCTGACTCCCCCTCGGCCCGGTAGCGACGGCGTGCGGACGGCGACGACGTATGGGTGGCAGCGTGCTCCCCCGATCCCGATCAGCGACGGCGACGGCGTATGGGTGGCATTGTGCTCCCCCGATCCCAGTCAGAGACGGCGCGCATGGGTGGCCGGCGTGCTCCCCCGGCTTCGATCTACAAGGCGGCAACAATGGCATGTATGGGTGGCAGTGTGCTCCCCCGATCCCGATCCGTGGTGGCGCACATAGGTGGCCGGCGAGCTCCCCGTCCCTGATCTGCGATGGCGGCAATGCACATGGGTGGCAGGCGTGCTCCCCCCACATGGCATGCGATGGCAGCGGCTGGCGTCTTCTTCACCGTGCATGGGTGGCCGGCGGGCTCCCCCGATCTCCAGTGGTGGTGCGGCAAGACCGAAGCGCGGCGGCGTGCTCCCACGGCGACGGCGCTCAGCGGCGCGCCCATCTCTTCCACGGTGACCAGACGCGGTGGCGTGCTCTTGCCCATCTACACCAACAGTGCTGGCGCTCCAATTCCAGGCGACGACGACGTTGGTCTCCAACTCCTCCCACACGGCACGATGCTGTCCGCGGCGGCGGCGCCGGCTCTCTTCCTCCACGCCCATGCGGCGGCGGCTTGGCGACCTCGTCTTCTCCAACAACGCTATGGCGCCCCTACCTTGGCAATGACAGCGGCGGTCCGATCTCCACCTTGGCGCTCCCCGCACATGGCTGCCCATCAGCCGAGCTCGTGAGCAGGAACCTTCTCCGTACCGTAGCACTGGACGGCCTTGCACCTGCCCCTGTTTGGCGTCCTGAAGATGCCAGCACGATGAGCTGCTATGCTGTACTAATCAGCCATACACAAAGATGCTAATTAGCATTAAGAGTGTATTCTGTGTACGTACGTGCATGTGTATGTATGTTATCTACTCAAATCACATGGCTTGTGAGCAAATGAGTAAACTGCAAGTGGCAATGGAATCGGCGATGGAGATTAATCCACCTTGGAGCCATATGTGGGTCGTCGTGCTGCTGGTCATGAATTAGTGCAACAAAGAAAAGATCCGCGGTTGAGAACGACACCAAAGGAACTTCGCCACTACGATGTCAAGACATCACCCGTAGAGAACTTTGCATCAAAACATATGACGGCCGGTGCCCTACGCGGCGCTGTGCACCGTCATCTTCACCAAGCGAAGAGACGCGGTTAACATCACGCAAAACGATGTTTTGGCTTTAGCGGAATGCAATTCCGCTAAGGGAATCCTCCCCCAGTCGTCCGCGGCCGGAAACGAGGAAACCCGAAGATCGTTCGACAACGACCCCGTTATCGATAGCGAGAGCCGTCCGTCGCATCAAACTTAACGGGATTTCGTTCCGTTCAACGAACACTGCCCCGAAGAAGAACAAGACCCTGAAGACAATGGTATCGCGGAGATCCCAATTCTGCGCTGCCGATCTACGTATCGTTCCAACAAACCCCGCTCCGAACCCTGAAGGCGAACAAGACCCTGAAGGCCGACGGTATCGTGGAGAACCCAATTCCACGGTGCCGACTTATCTCCTAGCGACGGACTTTCCGTTAGGAGGAAGAAGACGACGATGATCAAGACCGTCAAAGTCCACATTCAACGCTGGACGCACTGGGATATCCCCGAAGACGCCAACAAGCCGTCAACTTCAACTCCCAATCGAGTGCTAACCGTGCATTCCATTCAAGTCAAATTACCTTAACGTGAAGCTTGACGAGGACAAGATGAAGCGACACGGGCGGGCATAGCCAAATGTCAACGGCTGTGCTAGGCATTACACGGGCCCCGCTACCCCGTGTATTCTGCCGTCGCCACTTCAACTCCATCCGCCAACTGCACGGGTAAGCGCAAGACGAAGAGAAGAAGGCAGCTCCGCGGCTTAATCGGAGGTGTTCCACGTATCCACGCGTGGATGTAATTAACCGGGTGTCCTTCCGAGGTCCCGGGATCTAAGAATATCACAATCGTCAACCAAGATGGCTAGCAAGCAAGGCTATGGAGCGCAAAACAATGAGAACCTGTATTTCATAAGCAATTAATGAAATATCGGCGTTCTCTCCCTATCTTTTGTGTATTTTTGATAAATACACTGGCACGCCCGCAAACGCGTCCCGCGCTGCGGAATTTGTGTGCGTCACAATCCGAAACATTTTAGAAGATTTGGCAAATAAGAGTACTTGTTGGTAATGCTATCTTGATCAAAGTTAGCAAGTATATCTACATGTAGCTCATGTTGCAGGTCATGACAAGTATCTAATTTTGTTTTCTATTGACTGACAGAAAATACTTCTGCTGGTGGTCCATTTAACCTTTGCGAGACAGGAATTACTGTTGCTATCAAAAGAATCTTATCAAGCATGCACCTTAATACCTCATCTCAGCATTGCATTAATACTCTCTCTAAGAAAAGCATTGCTTTCATAGTACAATCTGAATTCGTTAGCACCGAGAAAACAGGAACATTGGCCGCTTAAGAATACATTTTTTACCTGGAATCAAACTTCTTTCCAGTAGGTCCGAGCGGGGGAGGTAGTGAGACGTGGACCTGAGAATTTGGGGATGCCGACCAACACAAAGTAGGTTGTGAAGACATTTGGGCATCCAAGGATATGAATCGGAGTGGGGATGCTAGACGGTACCACGGAGGCTGGGGAGACGCCGGCCATCGATGGAGCCAATGAGGGCAATCGGCATCTGGAAGACAAGTGCTGCGCAGCCGCGCAAGAATCAGGGTGGCACTACCGCGGCGGCCTGAGGTAAGGAGGTGGCAGCTACTTGTGTGGGGCGCGACGGTGATGACGACAACGGATGGCTGTGGCAAGGATAGTCGGTGGCGGGCGGCGGGCGGCGGCGGCGCGGTGCTCATGTGATTTGGGTTTGGGAAAATTCAGATCTAAAAGAACTACTCTAAGAGCATCTCTAGAAGAGCCCTCAAAACACACCTCCTTTTTTTAAATAATAGGGAACCCCAACACAATAAGGACTCCTTATTAATCATTTAGTTCTAAGAGACTACTTAAACATCTCATTTTAGCTATAGGGGCCCCCTAGGAATGAGGGGTGTGGAAGAGTTTTAGGAGGAGGAAAGAAAAAGTAGGGAATAAATAGGGGCTCTTCTAGAGTGAGTTTTTTTGCTATAAAACCTCAAATAATAGCTAGGGGGTTTGTTTAGGAGCTCTTCTAGAGATGCTCTAAAGACCTGCTTGAAAATCATATTGGAAAAGGGGCGGTGGCTTAAGCGGGAAACAGGAAAAGTAATTATTTCAGTGAAAATTGGAACCAAGTTTCGTGCGTACAGGCGGTTTTCTCGCCCCGTATCTAGAGTTAGGGGTGTGCATACGGTATATTCGGTAAATACAGTTTGGTAAATACGGTTTTTTCTTAAATACAGTAATTGAAATTGAAATGAGATACCAAATATACCAAATAAAACCTCGGTCTGGTATCGGTATATACCAAATTTTTTCGGTATGGTATCGGTAAATACCATATTTACCAAATTAAAGCGATCATATAATATAAAAGTATATTTACTAACATTACGGTGTTATATAGTAAAATAATTATCAAGAAACATTATCTCATATCTATGTACAATCTTATTTTTCTTAAGTTGGATTGAATTGGGTCAAAGAGTGGATATTTCTTACATGAGTACATGGCTCACATAACTAATCTTCAAGATAATTTATCAAATAAATTGAGTATGAAAACTAATTCGTTTTATTCGGTATACCACGGTTTACATGCGGTACATACCAAATATACTAAATACCGAGTGTCCCCATTTTTTCATACCATATCGTATGCCATATACCAGTCAAACTGGCTTGACAGGTTCAGTTCGGTTTTTTTGGAGTGGTTTTTTCGGTTCGGAAAAACCGTGCACAGCCCTATCTAGAGTCGCTTAGTTTTACGATTAAAAGAGACGGGTTTTAATTCTGTCTCTAGCATTCGTATCTATATATATTATGTGTAAAGTGGTGTGTGGCCTTAAGTAGAGATAAATATAAAGCCATCTCTATTAAACTGTCTCTACATGCTTCTTTTGCATGCCTCTCCCATTTTTTATCCTAGGGTCCCGTTCTTAGAACCATAGAATCATGTTAACAGCAATACTTCTGAGGATTAATTAGATATATGTACCACTACAAAGCTATGAAATTAGATATTTGTCACTTTATGTGTTAATGTCATACAAATCCAAGTCCTATGTGCCAGACAAATATAGTGACAAATCTCAAAACTTGCAACTTTGTAGTGGCAACTATCCAAATTAGCCAGCTGGGGGAGGGTTGAATTCGGCTAGGATAATTAAGAGAAGAATTAGGAGTCCGAATCCGACTCGGAGTAGAATTCGAAGGCTTCCTTTTAAAGAAACGGAGTTTCCTTGGGCTAATATGCCTCAAAACCGAGTTATAGGTCGGTGGTAGGTTTTAGATGGCTCCAGAGTTTTTGGGGAATTTTCCTGATCGTTTTCCTCATTATTTCATGCGGAAAACTTAGTATTTCATGGACTGACTGGGAAAATCCGAACTTCCGGAGACCCAGAAAATTAGGAAAAGGGACGGATCCAACTCCGCTGGTTAGCGAACTCGGGATTTGTGCTAAGGACTACCCAAACACTATTTCTAAAGCTAGGGCTTGACCTAAATGACTAATAGAGCCTTTTATAATACATAAAATAATACTAAAAATAGTGGTTTTTAATATGAATAAATAGTAAAATAAATTTTACCTTAGTTTTTCTTTTTAAATAAACTTGGGACACCTAATAATTTTATTAGGATGTCACACATGACCGAGGAGGGCATGTCGTATAACTTCGTATAATGTATGCTATACGAAGTTATTACGCGTCTACACATAGATCGTGAAAAGTAAAATAACAGCAGATCCAAGCAATAAAAATATATTAATAAAATATATTAAAATTATAGGAATTATATAGAAAATAATGGATCTGGAATCACCTGAATCAGAGTTCGGGAACTCCCTAAACAATTCCGGGAAGTTTCTGGAAAATCAGAAATCCCAAGAAATAAATAAACCGGGGAAACCGATGGTTTAGCTGAACCAGGACATGGCGGGCTTCGATTGGCTGCAGCGGCTGGGCAGCGGGCGCAGATTGGGCGCATGCAAAATCCCGCGCGACGGCGGACGGGGTCTGCCGGCGGTGATGTCGGCGACGGAGAGGAGGGAGAATCTTCAGCGAGGCATATCTGGAGCTAGGAAACTCGGATTTTGGACTTCTTGGTGCCGTTGGAATCGTCTCGACGAGACCTAGGACGTCCTTTCTTCTTGGGGCTTGGATCGGCTCGGAACTCCGGCGATCTACTAATTTTCTCCTTCGGCGATCCTCCGACGGCTAGGGTTTGAGGGATTTCGAAGGGGTTGGCTTGGGTGACGACCAGGGGGGTCTAGGAGGGTTTATATAGTTCTGGGGGAGGGGTGGATTCGGCTGGGATAGAGTAGGAAAGGATTAGGAGTTCGAATCCGACTCGGAGTAGAATTCGGAGCCTTCCTTTTTAAAGAAACGGAGTTTCCTCAGGTTCTTGCGCCTCAAAACCGAGTTATATGTCGGTGGTAGGTTCTAGATGGCTCCAGAATGTTTGGGGAATTTTCCTAATCGGTTTCCTCATTATTTCATGTGGAATACTCCGTATTTCATGGGCGGACTGGGGAAATCCGAATTTTCGGAGAACCAGAAAATTAGGAAAAGGGACGGATCCAACTCCGCTGGTTAGCGAACTCGGGATTTGTGCTAAGGACTACCCAAACACTATTTCTAAAGCTAGGGCTTGACCTAAATGACTAATAGAGCCTTTTATAATACATAAAATAATAGTAAAAATAGTGGTTTTTAATATGAATAAATAGTAAAATAAATTTTACCTTAGTTTTTATTTTTAAATAAAATTGGGACACCTAATAATTTTATTAGGATGTCACAGGGCTGTGCCCTTGTTCTTAGTTTTTCATAGAGCCCAAGATCACCGAAATCGAAGTTCGGAGTAAAAAGCTACGTCCGTTTTAGTCAGAGGTTGTGTGCTGTGTATCGGACTATCCGATATATCAGACTATCCAATGCTTGGTCCAATCCACCCCTCTTTGTCTCCCAAAACACAAAAATATCGGACTATCCGATATTTATATCGGACTATCCGATATGTATTAGACTTTTTGGTGTTGTTTCCGGTCAGAACCACTTTGAATCAAGTTTTCTAGCCGTTACTCCAAGCTTTCTCAATCATTCATATCGAACTATTTGATATGTAATATCGGACTATCCGATGTTTGTCTGAGTCTAACGGCTAGTTGCTGGGTGAGGCTATTTATTGCCTTCCTCTTCCCTGTGTTTAGGGGTTGTCTTCCACACCATTTTTAGCAGAAGTTCCAAGCAACCTAGAGTTTCTTGTCTTCTCAACTCTAAATCTAAGTGATCCTCTTTGTGAGAAGAGTTGGGAGAGGGTGTGAGTGCTAAGTGAGAAGAAGTTGATATTTGAACACTTGAGTTCATCTTCAAGTTCATTCTTTGTAAGTATTTGTTACTCTTGGAGGTTGAGGTGTAATACCCGGCCCATTGTAGAGGCCCGTTTGGCCTATGTGGATTGGAGGTGGTGGAATAGTATCACCTTGCTGGTCTCTTGAGAGAGTTGTACCAGCATGTAAGACCTGTTAGGTCCAATCATATCACCTCGGGTTAGCCCTTTTGGACGAAGCGAGGCCGAAAGTCCAAGTAGGTGCTATGCATGCGTGGGCCAGCCCCGTAGGTGGGCTAGGCTCTAAGCGAATTTGGGCCAGGGTGTTACAAATGGTATCAGAGCATCAACCTTCGCTGTGCGACGCGGTGTGGGCTTAGTTGCACGGGCATATAGCGCATGGGCGTGTGGCCCGCGATGGTCACACGACATGGCATATGGGCAGGCACTAGACACACGGTCGCATACTGGGGGAGGTCCAGGACATTTGCCGTATATGCAGTGTGCTGTGTGCTGACGAGGATGTCAGCCCATTAAGGGGTTGTGAGTGTAATACCCGGCCCATTGTGATGAGAGGCCCATGTGGATTGGAGTTGGTGGAATAGTACCACCTTGCTAATCTTTAGAGAGTTGTACCAGTATATAAGGCCTGTTAATTAGGTCCAATCATATCAGCTCGGGTTAACCCTTTTGGACGAAGCGAGACCGAAAATCCAAGTAGGGTTGGCTAGGCTCTAAGCAAATTTGGGCCAGGGGTGTTACATGAGAACTCCTAGACGGCTAGGAGTCAACCACGAGCCACCGGTTCTTTGTGTGGTGAGCCGTGCAAGTTTGTGAAGGCCGATTCCGTCTTCGGAAGGAAAGGAATCAAGGAGTAAAACCGAGGTGTCTTGGTTTCCCCCTTACCCTCTAACTTGATTTACTTTGATTTATGTTTGGACTTGTTGTTGGCTAGCACCCTCGTGTGCTATTACTTGCTCTTGTACTGTGGATTTGATTTTGGTGCAGGTGGTATCCTTTATTTGTGTGGGATCCTCAAAATCCCTAATTCCGCAGATATCGGTAGTCTGATGTAACATCAGATAGTCCAATCCATATCGGACTATTCGATATTAACATCGGAACATCCGATATCCTTTTCTGCTGTGCTTTGAAATGTTGAAAATTTGTAACGCCTATTCACCCCTCTCTAGGCGACATCTCAATCCTTCACCTCCCCCTCTTCCTCATTCACAGCCCCGCTCCTTACCTCAGCTTCCACTTCCCCTCGCCCCTGCTCCTCCCCATTCCTGCCGCCTTAGCCCTCAACCCCTCGCCATCCGTATGCCTTAGCCCATCGCCGCCCTATTTGCCTCCACACCTCGCCGTCCTAACCCCTCCGCCGCTCACATCGTAGTCGGCTTAGCCGTACGATAGCCCCATCACCCCTCACAGCCCTAGCCCCGCCTCCCCTAACACGTAATTTCTCAATTTATAATTTTTCTTGATGAAGCGACAAACTTTTGTGATATTTCTGAATGTCTGGTGGTGTATAGGATGGACTGCACATGCAAAGATTCAGGTAGAAAGCTGTGGACTTCTGTTGTGAAGCTCATTGGGAAAACCAATTTGATTTATCTTGGTTTTGGGTGTTGTACAGGGTGGACTTCTCCGAATTTTGGATGTTGCACCAGATGCTGTCTATGGGATGTCGTTTAATTTTCCTTTGTAACTAAGAATGGATGTTATTCGGGATTCACCATTTTGGACTGAGATATATATAATGCACTAATGTATGTAATATTGAATCTCGAAGTAATGTATGCAAATCATTGATGTATTTTCTATTGCTACAAAAATGAAATATATGAACTATACATTTCTTGATAGAAGAAGTTAAATCACTTTGATCCAAATCGGTGAATAGCTTCTCTGATCCCAAATTGACGAATAACTTCCTCCAATCCAAATTGGTGAAGAGGATTGGTGAACAGCATCCTCTGATCCCAAATTCTCACGTGTACATGCTTCTTTGTTTAATCACCAGATCAGATACTATCATTTTGTTTGTTTCCATCATAAATAAATTATAAATTTTTGGAGACCATTCACAAACCTGTATTACATTCACACAAATATATTTCATTCAGAAAGAGAACTATGTGAATCACCGGATCATATATTTCATTTTTGACATATCACCATATCATATACTCCCTTCGTTCTTTTTTATTTGTCGCTGTTGACTTTTAGACATGTCCTTTCACCATTCGTCTTATTCAAAAAAATATTTAAGTATCATTTATTTTGTTATCCTTTGTTTTATCATTAAAGGTACTTTAAGCGTGACTTATATTTTTGTATATTTGCACTAAATTTTTGAATAAGACGAATGGCCAAAAAAACATGTCCAAAGTCAATGGCGACAAATAAAAAAGAACGGAGAGAGTATTTTATTTTTGACAAACCAATACATCAGTACATATAGCACAAATACATCAGTTCCAAACCCAAACGCATCAGGCATGCTTGCAGTGATGCTCCAGGCTCCCTGTTGTTCTCGACTTTTAAACAGCGATGCATCCATCCATATGCATGCTCATAAAAGAATTCATGCTGAAAATTCAGAAAAAAAAAAAACATGCGAACAATATTCAAGAGAAAAAAAACCCATAAACTTATTGCTGGTAATACAATGTCCAATGAAATCATCCATCCATAGACATGCTCAATTTCAGAAATAGCATTCCATGTATGCCAATTACATTCATTCTCAATTACAAAAATCAAGTCTCAGATTCAACTCTGATTTGAGATAAATGCCTTTTGGTATACATCCAGAGCATTCCATGTTGCCTTTTAGGCGGTTCTGCTACTCTCAATTCACTGGTTCTCGTCGATTCTGCTTCCCTAAGCAGCTTCAATGTAACATTCTCCATGTTGCAATTGAACAACGCAATTCACCTTTTCTGCTCCTCTCAAATCTTGAAAGAAATCAGACGCTGAGCATTTTGTTCATCACCACGGTTGGGGTAGGGAGGGGGCCATCCAGCAATGGAGAGGGCGGATGGCGCTGAAAGCGGAGGGGGTAGTGCTACGACCGTCGTTGGAGGCAGTGGGCATGGTGGGGCCAGCGCCATACGAGTGCTCACCAGTGGAGGGCCAGCTAGCCGGCTAGGGTTTCGGTCAAGATAACACTATACAACGAAGGGGCAAAGCTAATGGTGACTGCGAGAGAGGAAACAAAAGGAAATATAGGTGGCGGCAGGGAGCAAGCAATTTTTTTTTTAGTAAAAGGGGCAGGGGCTCTGCCATTTCATTGAGAGGGAAGCAAACTGAACAATTTACTTCCGGAACGAGGAAGGAGACGAGGGGTCAAATCAAAGGAAGAAGAGAGGAGGGGTTTTTTCAGAAAAGGAGCTGTTTGAAGCTGGCGTGTAGATGCAAAAGTGCAGTGCCTCGCTCTCTTTCGCTGGTTTGTTTGCATGCATGCACGGTATGGCAGATTGCATAGCAAACGGACCCCATGAAGCATCATGCATAGTTAATTGGCTGGTTAGCCAATTGATTAGTGAAACAAAATGATGTTTACTCTGTTAGCAAAGTGACTAATTAGCCCATTAACTAAACCCAAATAAAAAAATTAGAAACGAAGTCCACCTGCTCGTGCTTGGTCCAACGCATGGCTATTTCTAAAAATTGACCTACACCCAACAGCAACGCGTCGATTCCATTGAAGGGGAAGTTTTCGGTAAAGCCCTTAATGCCAAATACCTAAAGAAATATTATCCTAGTGTTTGGGTTGGAGCTTGAGTAGATGTTTGCTAAAAGCCGATTCCACGTGAATCGTCTATAGGTCAATTTTAACCGACGCGTTGATGTTGGGTGTAAGCCGATTCTGGGAGTCGCCTATAGTGTATTCGACTTATTAAAGAATTTGACTCCAGACGTTACTGTTGAGAAAAAGCCGATTCAATGGAATCGCCTATAGATAGACATAAGTACTTGAAAGATTAAATAAAAACGTTATTACAAAGGCGCGAAGGCCTTAATTGTTTTGGCCCAAAGGGCAGAATGAGACATTGTTTTTCGATCGGTGCAAATTGATCCATACATATAAATATTTGGCTCACGGGCCAATCAGTCACAGAATTCAAAGATTGCAGCGGCTGCGCTGGTCATCGTGTCCCAGACCTGGTTAACGATGGCGGTGTCCTCTTCGATTGAACCAGGTATAATCGGAATTTTCTTTTTTGCCTCCAGCACCGCCAAGCCGCAAGCTTTTACCACACTATACTGCTCCTTGGCCGCCAACTTGGTTTCCTCAAAATCTGAGTGAGCAGCTGCTTCGGCTTTCTTCGCTTTCTCCAGCTCAAGTTCCAAGGACTTAACCCTAGACATTGCCTTGGAGATAGCGATTTTTCCCGATTCGGCTTCCTGTTTCAGTTTGAGAAGTTTGTTATTTTGCGAGTTAGCATCTTGGATCAGCCCTTTGAGTTCAGCTTCAGCATCCTTGAGAGCTTCTCGCTGATGGAGCCGACCCAGCGCCGCGTCAAAGTCGGACTTCTGACCCGAGAGAGATAGCAGTTTTCCGATGGCCGCACCCACTTGCTCGGGAAGGATCTCCTTGATGGAATCAGCTATTTCCCGGAGAACAAGTCTTGTTCGGGACCGAACAAACCCACTTAGTGCCGAGCAACTCTGTTGCGTCGAACAGGGAACCACATCTGTCCAAGCAGAGCACTCAGCTTTTAATGCAGAAATCGGAAAAATTAATCGTTGGCAGATTCCAACGGTAACTTTCGCTGCACAATCGAAATGGGCGGCCGTTTTTACTAGCCGTTGCAGTAAAAAACTAGCCGTTTTGTGGCAAAAAACCGTTGCAGTGCTGCTCGGACCAGGGCTATAAAGAGCTTCCAAGCCGCCCGCGGCTTGCCACTTCCATGCTTGCGCGCCTTTCCTTCCTAAGCCCTATTCCAACTGTGCAAGCATCAATGAGCCGCAACCCACTTCCAAAGCCGTTCGCCAAACCTAGTGATTGCTATGGCCAAGTTCGCGGGCACTAGCATGACCGAGGAGGGCATGAAGACCTTGGAGGCAGAAGGACACGTCGACATCGGCAGCTGGAGGCTGCCCGGGGAGGAGGAGATGCCGAAGCCACATGAAGATGAGTTCATCAACTTCGAGCTCTTCGCTTTGTTTGGGTTAAGGTCTCGCGAAAGCGATTTTGTGGAGGCCCTTGTGAACATCAGCGGGCTGGAGGTTGCGAATCTCAACCCCAACTCATTCCTCCAGATGGCCGTCTTCGCACAAGTGTGCGAGGGCTATCTGGGCGTAGATCCATCGGTAGGGCTGTTCCTCCATTACTACTCAGTAAAGAGGAGCAACTCCGCCGCTTCCGGGCTGGGGTGCTACTACCTCAAGCTCCGGGCAACTACCGAAGATGTCGGGGATAATATCACGGCCCATTGCCATGGCCCACTCCCTGACGGCTCAATCGAACAGCTTCCTAGGGCCCAGCTCCCTAGAAGGTTCTATCAGACCCATAAGCATCTTGCCGAACATGCTCCGGGTTGGTACGGTGCGTAATGGCCTTGGATTCGTGTTTGAGTCCGACTCGAACAAGAGTTCTGCACAGCTGCGTGAAGACCCGGACGTGGTTTCCCGGATTGGAGCAGATGTCATGATCCCCAAGAATTGGAGTATACCTTATCTACCTCGGGATGTATTTGGCATGTATATGAGTTCGTTACGATCTCGTAGTTAGCCCGGCCCGATTATCCTTCAATAGGTCGGTTGTTCAACACTATTGTTGACGCGAAAAGTGAGCTTTCGCGAACACACGTGCCGAAGCGTCAAGTCTGTGCTTGCGTCGCAAGAAACCAAACGTGCCAGTCAATTTGACATGTAAATTGACAAGGAGTAAACTGTCAGCGGCTTAGCCCTAATCGGCGAAATTAGGCAGATCAGGTTATTTTGTATCGGCTTTAAATAATCCGATTGCAAGATCTATCGGCTTAATGCCTGATAGAGGAACTAAGTATAAATAAGCATTCAATCATAAAACCTTTACTTCTTTTTGGTATTTTTTATATAATACTAGCAATAAATATTTACGTCAATTTATCATATTAAATCAAGGAATAGATCGAATAGATTGGTCAGGCCAAGACAGTATCCAAATCCAAATCTAGATATAAACCAATGAACTGATTTAATGATTTAGAACCAATATCGGTAAATGCAGCACTAATCGGCAAACATCTACACATGCAAAACCCTGAACAAGGTATACGCAAGATCGATTGAACGAGACAGTCGCATATATCGGATTCTAGAAAAGCATACAAGATACTTGACAATTGGCGTTGCAAGATAAACACACATTACAGATCAGTTGGATCGAGACAGTGCAATATGCGAGAACACATTAAAGATCGGTAAATCCCGAGACAGTTTAACATGCTGTGCATACATGAGATCAAGATGATACAGCCATGCATACGGGTTACAAGAAGAGAATCGATTATCCCATCGAGATAGCTCTACCTGCGAGTTGAAGCCTTTCAACGAGGTCGATCGGATTCGAGAAAGTAGTTGCGTTTGTGTATGGTGTATATCTTTTCCCCGAGACCTAAGGTCCTATTTATACTATTACAAATTCGATACCGATACGACCTATTTTACCGTGTCGCGAAAGATATCTTCTGATCAGAGCGTATTTCTTCTGGATTCTCACAATTATCGGTATTCTTCAATATAATTTTCTTCTTTGCCGATGAAGCCCATTTTCTGATTCAGCCCAATAATTCTGATATATTTAGCCATTTCACCATATCCGATTTTCCTGCCAAATTTGGGTGTCAACATATGCCCCTAAGTTTGGCAATGGGTCTTCTCATTAGTCGAACTTTCACTTAAAATCGGATTTCTGCAAAATCATGTTAGAACTTTTCATAATTTTACCCCTGCAATATCTGCTTTCGGCCCATCCTGAGAACACGTGTCAGCCCACCAAGCTTTATGGGCCGAAACAGTAACAACGAAACCCGCGGTAAAAACCCTATTTTTACCACTGCTATAAATAGACCCCCATTCGCAGTCACTTTCACGCTCTCCTCTGTGCACACGTCTCTTGCATCAGATTTTCTAGAGCCCTCAGGACTTCCAGCGCACAGCTTCTCCCCGTTCAACCTTCAATCGGCAATATGTCTCCGGTACTATTTCGATGCTCAGATACTGAAGCCTTGTATTCATTGGGACCGATAGGAGAAAGAGATCCGTCGGATTTCATAGACCATTCCGTAGCAAGACTACCCTTGTTTGCCGATAAGCTTAGTATACATAGCTGGAAATCGGCATTTAGATCCTGGCCTAGCCCGATCAACGGATACAAGGATCAAGGGATAGTTAGGAATTACCGATGTTGTCCTTCTTTCCTTACATCCTCCGCCAGCAGACGAACCCTTTATGGCAGCATCAGCTTATTTCTGGTGCGACACAGCCAACGCTTTCCTCTTCCTGACAGGACCTATTAGCCGTACACTCTTGGATGTAGCGATGCTAACTGGCCTCAATCCCGATGGCGAAATGCTATCGGCTTTTGATCTATCAGCAACTCTGAAGTTAGTCCCTGAGAAAAACTTTGGATGGCAATGCTATATCACCACTCATCAGCAGACGGGTGACGTAGAAGATGAAGAACATATCGCTTTTTTGAACATGTGGCTCGATAGATTCTTCTTCTGCGGCCAATCCCTTAGCTCTAGCAAAGTGTACCAGGGAGTAGCTGAAGCACTGGCAACAGGCTAGAAACTGGCAATCGGAAAATACCTGCTAGGAGCAACCTATCGGATGATGCACGAGATCAGGAAAGGTCTCTGCTCCAAGAAAGCCGATTTCTCCATAGGAAATCTTGGTGGTCCATTCTGGTTCATCTGCCTTTTCTTGAAGCTTCAAATATATAATTCCATCGGAGAACTGGACTTCAGCCTGGAATTTCCAAACGAGAAAGAATCTGATAGCAACGAACGCCCATGCAGATCATATGGAGAGATGATATCAGTCAACTGCAACAGCAGGCGCTTGAACCAGGAAGATTTCTCTCATTCTCTGGTGGCATTCTACACCATGTCCAAATCGGAATATAAGTCTAGAACATTTCAACCCATACACCGATTTGGACAGATATCCAATTCCCTCATTTTTCCGATTGGCCAACACATTAAAGGGAGAAGCTCTACCAGCATATAAGGAATTTATATCTCCAGGCATTTTCTTCGCCATTCTCAGCACGAGAACCCACATCCGAAAGCCTTCATACGAATTCTATCATCCTGCTATGGTGGCTCGGCAATTCAACCTTGTGTAGGACATTCCCGATCTTTTTATATACCGCTATCTGAATGCCAGAGAAGACTTGAATCCTCAATCGGCATACGGAATTCGGTCAGCTGCGCATATTGATTTCGAAATGCCGACAGAGTTTATAATGTGGTCTGACACTTCTCCAAACTTCGACATCTAGTGGGAATCTATCGCTAAAAACATCTATGCCACAGAATGCGGAGCTACAGCCTTAATCGAACAATTCACTGGCAAGAAGCAGATTTGCAAACCCAACTGGCCAAAAATCGCTGGTATGGCGGAGCTTCCATCTGAATCGGAAAAAAGCAGCAATGATAGCTCTGATTCTGATGACTCTGATGATGAAGACAGCGACGACAAAGAGGAAAATTCTTCTGAGTCAGGACCTTCTTCATCTGATTCAGACAATGAGAGAACAGAGTTTCACAATCACGCATCGTCTTCTGACAGCGAGGTTACTAACTTGCGTGCGTCCACTAACCCATACTATTCTTGTTCCGATTACTAACCTTATGTTATTTTCCTTTTCAAAGCGGAGACAAGCACCCCAGGGCCAAACACGTCGGAGATGAAGCTGGACGTCTCCACTCAACGGCCAAGTCTGCATCGGCCTTTACGCAAGGGTCTTCTCAACAGCCCAAGAAACGAGGTACAATCGGCTTATTGCCTATAATTCCACAAAACCTGATTTCTTAATCACTTTTGATCAACAGGGAGGCCTGAAGGTGACGCCGGTCAAAGGAAGAAACTAGCCACCAAGAAGCCGAGGCCCCAAAAGGTGCGTACACCCGATAGCACCGAGTCTGTATGTGACACAGTAAGCACATGATTTTCCTCAAATTCTCTCAACTTCTCTTCGGCTTTTTCTTATCGGAATGTCGATTTCAGGACACTTCTCCTGTCCAAAAGAAGAAAGATGGCACACCTGCTCCTCCACCAGCATCGCAGACACCGCCGACCTTCAACCCCCAAGACGTAATCGGAATTTTCTCATCTCAATCTTATAAAATTCTTAAATTCCGATACCTTGTAACTTTAAGTACTTCTTCCTTTCAGTATATGTTTAAACCTCGAAGCCCAGTTCGAGTAACTGTGGTATCCACGCAGGTCATCACCTACGATGGAAAGAAAACTGATGAGCTAAATTTCGATCCATCTAGCATGGATTGGCTGGACGACGAGCTGGACTTTCTCCCTTCCCCGATCAAGACTCCATCGCCTCCGGTCGTCGTCATTGAGCCACCAGCAGCGGAAGGAATAAAAAAGAATCGGTTTTCGCCGGACACCCTGGCCAAACTAAAGGACATGTGGGAACTGATCAGGAACGAATCAGCTCTCCTGGCCAACCCTTCTGCTATACGGGAGATATCCGATTCCATCAAAGAGGTTCTCCCAGAGCAGATGGTTTCGGCCATCGAGAAGTTGCTGCCCCTTGGAAAAGATAAAGCCGATTCGATGCTGCATTGGATCGGCTCCATCAGAGGAAAGCACTTAAGGATGCTGAAGCGGAATTGAAGGGGCTGATCCAAGATGCCAACTCTTAAAATGACAAGCTCCTTAGGCTGAAGCAAGAAGCCGAATCGGCAAAAACTGCTGCCTCCAAGGCAGTTTCAAGGGTCAAGACCTTGGAACAAGAATTGGAGAAGACAAAGAAAGCCGAAGCGACTGCTCACTCAGACTTTGAGGAGTCTAAATCGACAGCTAAGGAACAGTATAGTATAGAAAATACCGATTGTACCCGGATCCGTCGAGGAAGATACCGACACTGTCAACCGGATCCGAGACACAATCACCAGCGCCACTGCAACCATTTTAGAATTTTGCGAATGATTGGCCTGCAAGCCAAATTTAAATATTATTATGTTTGAATCGGCAAAGTTGCCGATGTATACTTTCGCCTACGTCTCAAGCACCAAACATTTAAGGCCTTCGAGCCTTTGTAATAACTTTATTTCATTTATGCAAATTTACTTCACTTATATTAGTTTTACTATAGACGATTCATCCGAATCGGCTTTTGCTCAATAGCAACGTGTTGAGTAAAATTGCATCACCAACTCGACCAAGTATCTGTCGATTTTAAAACTATAGGCAATTCCTTTAAGAATCGGCTTTTATAGATTTTTCTAATCAGGCTCCGACCCAAACATTTGGATTATATTTCTTCAGATATTTGGCATTAATTGCTTTACCGAAAACTTCCCCTTCAAGCGTCTCTAAAATATATGCGTTTTCAGGAATAATCCGATTCATCTTAAACGGTCCTTCCCAATTTGGAGACCATTTTCCGTACTTAGGATCTCTAGACCCAATCGGTAAAAACATTTTTCATACAAGATCTCCCACTTCAAAAGTTTTCGGCACAACCTTCTTATTATAATGTCGAGCAACTCTTTGCTTATCACACTCAATATGCTCCAGAGCTTCTAAGCGAACGGCCACCATATCATCCAGCTTATCCACCATCAGATTTTTATAATCATCGGCTTTTACGTTATTTTGTTCATCAACTCTCGTAGATCCGATGATCACTTCAACCGGTAGAACAGCATCTTGACCGTATACCAACTCAAATGGTGACACTTTCGTAGCCCCATGCTTAGCAATCCGATATGCCTATAGCACATCTGCCAAAGTATTATGCCAACCCCGTGGCCTTTCATCGATTTTTCGCTTAATCGGCTTTATAGCGCTTTTGTTTGAAGACTCTGCTTGGCCGTTGGCTTGAGCATAATACGGTGAGGAATTGATTGTTGTGATTCCCAAGCTTCGAGCATAATCCTGAAATGCTTCTGACATAAATACCGATCCCTGATCCGTTGTGAACGTTTGAGGAATCCCAAATCGGTAAATTATGTGTTCTTTAACAAAGTCGATCGCTTCAGTGGCAGTTACTTTCTTCAATGGTACAGCTTCAACCCACTTAGTGAAATAATCCGTTGCTACCAAAATATACCGATGCCCCTTGGACGAGGAAGGAAATATTTCTCCGATCATATCAATTCCCCATCCTCTAAAAGGCCACGGCTTCACGATCGGATGTAAAATAGATGCAGGCGCATGCTGGATATTTCCAAACTTCTGACAATCTTTGCAACCTTTATAATATTTAAAACAATCCTCTACCATCTTTGGCCAGAAATATCCTACGCGCTTCAACATCCATCTCATTTTATATGCTGATTGATGCGTTACACAAAGTCCTTCGTGAATTTCTCCGATTGCAACTTTAGCCTCTTCTTCATTCAAGCACTTAAGCAATAACCCATCGAAACTCTGATAGTATAACTTGTCACCAATTAATACATACCTCTGAGCTCTTCTTTTAAGCTTCCTATCGATTCTCCCCTGAGGATTCTTAAGATAACCGATAATTTCTGTCTGCCATCCTGCCGGCACAGGATTATCAATCGGAATAATTTCCAACTCCATGATCGGTAATTTATACCCTGATGCTTCCTGAGCTAAATCATTGGCCTCACAATTCTGTTCTCTCGGAATATGCTGAATTGTAAATATACCGAAATACTTAGCCAAATCAGAAGCCTTTTCCAGATATTCCCGAAGTAGTTCACTATGACACTTATATTTACCGATCATCTAGAAAACCACCAATTGTGAGTCTCCATACATCTCCACAGCAATAGCTCCAGCTTGAATTAACCACTCCAATCCTTGAATCAAAGCTTCATACTCCACTTGATTGTTGGTCAACCCAAAATCCACTGTAACACTGAATCGGTAAGAAACACCACCAGGAGAAATTATAAAAATACCGATTCCACATTCCTTCTCACAAACCGATCCATCAAAGAACATTACCCAAGGCAAGAGGATCGAAAGATTAATGTCTTGATGGTGCGTGATAAAATCGGCTAATACCTGCCCCTTGACAGCTTTTGGAGATTCATATGTTAAATTAAACTCGATGAGAGTATATGCCCATTTTCCAAGACGCCCTTTGATAATTGGAGCATTAAGCATGTACTTGACCACATCGGTTTGGCAAACCATTTTGCATTCGGCACCCAGCAAATAATGCCTCAATTTAGTACAAGCAAAGTATAAACAAAGGCAATACCTTTCCACTATCGTGTATCGGGTCTCTGGATCCAACAACTTTATGCTCAAATAGAAAATTGCATGCTCCTTTCCATCGATTTCTTGGACCAGAACTGCCCCTATTATTTTATCCGATACCGATAGATACAACTTAAATGGTAAATCTTCTTTTGGAGCGACCAGAACAGGTGGGTTTATCAAGTACTCTTTGATATTATCAAATGCTTTTTGCTGCTCTGGTCCCCACACAAACTTATCGAAATTTTTTAATTTAAGCAACGGGAAAAATGGCATGATTCTTTCCGATAAATTTGAAATAAACCTCCTTAAGTAATTAATCTTACCGATGAGCTCTTGTAGACGAACCTTTGAATCTGGAGGCTTAGTATTCAAAATCGCCTTTACTATATCAGGGTGAACTTCGATTCCTCTCTGATGCACCATAAACCCCAAGAACTTGCCGGCCGATACTCCAAAAGCACACTTCTTTGGATTCATCCTCTTGCCGTATTTCCAAAACCGATCCAAAACGGTCACAATATCAGCCAAGTGTTGTTCTTCCTCTTGGGATTTCATTACCACATCGTCAATGTAAATCTCAACCAATTTACCAATTAAATCATGACAGATCAAGTTCATCCCTCTCTAATAGGTAGCCCCAGCGCTGATCAGCCCAAAAGTCATCACAGCCCACTCAAATAAACCGATAGCACCAGGACATCTAAATGCAGTCTTGTTCACATCTTCTTCGGCCATAAAGATTTGGTTATAACCAGCATTGCCATCCAAAAAACTGATAATCCAATTACCAGAAGCAGCGTCAATCAATCGGTCGGCAATCGGCATCGGGTACTCATCGTTATACGTTGCTTTATTCAAATCCCGAAAATCAATGCACACCTGAATCTTATCGGAATATTTCTTCCCCACCGGTACAATATTTGAAATCCAATCGGCATATTTGCACGGCTGAATAAACTTCGCATCTAACAACCTTTGGATTTCAGCCTTAACTAGTTCATAAATTTTCCAACTAATCCTCCTCGGTGATTGTTTTACTGGCCGAAATCCCGGCTTCATTTTAATTTTATGCTCAACTATATATCGTCTTAGACCAGGCATCTCATGATATTCCCAAGCGAAGCAATCAACCCGATCTTTAGGTATCTGGATAAGCCGATCTATATATACCCGCAGCAACTGTTTACTGTTGTAAGTGGGCCTCTCTTTCCCGTTTGTCCCAATATCGACCTTTTCAAGTTCATCAGCCGATATAAAACCTTGGCCCATCTTATATTCTTCTTCCTCTAGAGCCGTGGTTCCCATAAAAAATCCTCGTGTCTTTGAGTTACCGATTGTGCCTGTCAGATCGGATCGGATCGATCCGTTCGGTCTCGATCGCCTTCCATATCTGGGACGGAAGTTTCTAGCTATGCTCCAGAGATGGTTTCAGATCACACTCCCGTCATTGACGACGATTACGGAACCGACGATCATTACGCTGGTTTAGATCTCTCGGATTCCAAGGCTATGTCGGTTGATTCCTCCTGTGGCGACACAGTGATGACGCCGTCTAGCGTTCCACCGCATGGCCGTCGTAGCATCAACATGGCCAACGCAGGAACCTCAGGGGATCATGCGCGGGCCGCGGCGGCCGAAGAGATCGAGCATGTTCATTCTGCTCGGCAACAAAATGGGGGTACACCGGCTGCTCGCGAGCAAGAAGTTGTTCGCCGCAGTCTAGACGCTTCAATTAATCAAACCTTGGCACAGATTCACGATCAGCGCAAGCGTCAGCGACGTGACCCCCCTCGCGTACCTACGCCAAGTCCCCCAGCAGACGATCTATCTGCTCGGGTTGAACCCCCGCGTAACCAAACTCCGGTCGGACAAAACGCGGATGCCTCAGGGATCCCAGGACCCCTTGAGCAGAGTCGGGAACAACTTCAAGCCTAGGCAACGGTGGTCAGATCCACCAACCAAGGCAACCTCGCCCTTATAGGCGACGCTGTTGCTTCTCACCTAGAGCGACTGGCTGAAGGCCTTAAGTCTATAGGTGAAATTAACACCTCCTCCGGGCAACGCAATCGACCTGTCCGGAAAGACTCGGACAGCGAGCGGTCCGATCGATCGCGTGACCATCGTCACCGTCGAAGGTCAACTCGCTGTGAACGAGATACCCGTGATCGGCAACGCTCACCAAGTCCCCGTGGTCGCCGTGATCACAGGGGCAAGCGAGCGCGCAGTGATCTTGGACGATCCCCTCGGGAAGAACGCATCGTCATGACCACGAGGAAGGGGCGTGGAGGATTGGAAGGAGTTTCTCCAAGTAGAATCTTTCCGCTCAATCAGAGTCCCTCTGGGCAACAGGACCAACGTCTTTTCAAGATTAGGTTCTATAGGAGAAGGTGGTCGGGCATACGCCTTCGGCTGCAAGGCTTTCTCTTACGAGCTCCGCGCTGTCAGGTGGCCTTCCAAGTTCAACCTGGCCACATAGAGAGGTACAATGGGACCCAGAACCTAGAGGAGTTCCTTTCCATCTACGCTACAGCCATCATGGCAGCCGGAGGTGACGAGCTAGTCATGGCTCATTACCTTCCAACTGTCCTCGAGGGCGCTGCTCAGACGTGGCTGTTCAACCAGCAGGAAGGTTCCATCCGTTCTAGGGACCAACTTTGTGACGCTCTGATCGCCAATTTCCAGAGCTGTTACGTGCGTCTGGGCAAGGAGGATGATCTGCACCAGATGATCCAGATGAACGGGGAGACCCTCTGCAACTCTCGGAAGCGTTTCATCAAGATCCGCAACACGATCCCGAACATCTCGGATGAATCTGTT
>SPJY01031469.1:954014-1072484 GCA_005191435.1 Raddia distichophylla
TCTGCAGCTCAGAATCGATAGGTCAACCGACACTAGGGATTTCGAGAGTGTTTCTCCAATCTGGAAGACAATAACAAATGAACAAAACCTAAGGAGAAAAGGAAGAGGCTTGTCCTATATATAGAGCAGGGAGATGACTCTAGGAGGTGCACTCACGCAGCAGGAATACATGGGGACTCAGCTCAAATTAATGGTGACGCAGCACCCAGGAAGAGCAAAAGACCGGTTCTGTCCACGAGATGTTTTTGACTGCTGCGACCAACTCACTTGGAATTTGAAGACGAGGTCGGATCCGTTGGAAAGGTGGCGAAGTTATCTTTCCAATGAGTGCTCACACGTTCCAATCGGAGTCCGTTTGCATTCTCTAGACCGTTTTTAATTCAGACTGGTCATTGATGGCCGAGTGGAATCACTTTGCATTCCCACCATGCTTTGTTGCTCTTGTTGGTGAGTTAATGCCTCCAAGCTGGTACATGCCCAAGTTCCTAAGTATAAGAATATTATTAGGCAGCGGTCTATTCTCATAATTTGAATTATGTATCGCGAGAAACGAATTCACCTGATAGTTTAGTTGTCGCGCGTGGGCTCGGGTAATTAGTTCTTGAATATTGGTCGTTGGTTGCTGGTAGGGATGGGAGTCTTTGGTCGTTGATCCCATGGGTGTATCCGTTGTAACGATGTCCTCATCAATGTGGAACTGAAATATGTGGCCAAAACTTATTTTTTATGAAAAAGTTTCATGTCTGTCTGATCTTATATAATATCAACCTGGTGTTGCTTGTTAACAGTGGTGACGAGCATTGAAGATAACAATGAAGACAATATCTGTGTTTTGATATTTGAGCCACTTGTCGGGTCTAAATATTCTGCCAGTTCTTATGTGTCCTTCATTAAGATTGTGGAAGCAATTTATACTACTCTTTCTTCATTATATGGGATTAAACGTGACTTCTGATCATTCTTTCTATTTTCGGGAAATTGAATTCATCAAGCGTGGCAGTTTTAGTCTGAATGAACTTGAAACTTTGGTCAGCGCTTTAAAGTTAGCTGGGCAAAAAGATGTTAAGGAATCATCAGGGAATGGCATTAAGTCATATGCATCAAGAAAAGGAAATGGTCAGAGATTTAAGCATGTACCCTCTATGGAAAAAACTGTATCTGATTTAGAAACCATGGGAGTTAGGGTTTATGGGTTTGATGAAACCTCCAATGTACCAATGGATGGTACTGTAATGTGGGAGAACATTGCTGGATATGAACATAAAAAAGGTATAATGTTACTATTTGGCTGTTATTTTAAAATCTTAGAAAAGCAGATAATATTTATAAAAAAGTAAAAATATTATTTAGTTAAATATGCATATTTGCTTGTCTAAGTAGAGGAACAAATATTCTTTATGTATCAGGGCACTTTTTTTTGTTCACTTTCTGTTTAGGTGACTTACTTACTTCATAGTTGACACATAGTTGTCTTCTTGTTGGAGGTTACTCTCAGTCTTATGCTTATGTG
Organism: Raddia distichophylla; assembly: GCA_005191435.1. NCBI lineage: Eukaryota > Viridiplantae > Streptophyta > Magnoliopsida > Poales > Poaceae > Raddia > Raddia distichophylla. Next base: position 955,525 of record SPJY01031469.1, read on the forward strand.
TGTTCCATTCTAAAAATATGGCTCTTGATCTTTATGCATGTTTTTTTGTTCCTTTTATAGGGAAATAGAGGATACTATACTCTTGGCCTTACAGAATCCTGAAGTGCATGATGACATTGCTCGTGGTACACGTTGCAAATTTGAGACAAATCGACCTCGAGCTGTTTTGTTTGAAGGTCCACCCGGTGAGTGACCAGAATGGCATTTTGCCTTGGGTGGAAACTCTCATGCCAAAAAGTCATGTTATTGCATTTTGCGCTTGTGTCTTCTTGATGCTAACAGCTACAGTAACTGTATTAGATAGCTTGGTTATGCTGTGTCAGAACTAAAGCTATAGATTTTGTTTGAGGGACCATTGGGTATTAGTAAGAGCTTGCAACCTGTTGCTAGGAAACAAATATTGTTCTCTTTTATGTACTACATGGTACGTGCCCGGCTTTTGAGATAGTAACCGTGCACAGGTCGAACGACAGGTGGCTTGAGACCTGAGACGGCGGCGGCAGTAGGGAGAAAGAATAGAGAGTTAGGGTTGGAAATAGAGAGAAGAGGAAGAATCTAGATAATCCTTGCTTACTTTATTTAATCCTTTGGCTCGGCTTATATAGCCATCACAGCCGACTCAACTATAATTGGAAATAACAACTGACGACTCGAAAAAGAAATATATATATGGGCTAAACCCCAATTCTAATTAGACACGACCAAAGACAAAAGATAGGCGCAGCACGCAGGCTTGCCCGCCCCTTGGTTAAGTCTTGGCACAGCGACGGCGTGCATACGCCATGCCGAACCTAACACTACAGTTTGGTTGTTTCTGTTTTCATATGTTGTTAGCAGCATCCTTTATACTTACCAGCTACCACTGCCTTGTTATTTCAGGGACTGGCAAGACATCATCTGCTCGAGTTATTGACAAAATTCGATTCATTGAAAACTGAATTCATTCTTGATTTAGCATCATCTATTGCTTGGCCAAAATTTTTAAAAGAACTTGTGGTAATCTGCAAATTGAATTCATTGATGTTCTTTTCCTTTTACCCGACATTCTACTTTTTTGTGAGATTGCGTGGTCATGTGCATCCTTGGTGCCAACAAAACAATACCTCATAATCTTTTGCTTTTGGATGTCCTTCATATGCTTTGCATAGTTTGTGGCTGCCTTTCTTTTACTTGAAATATGGGTGCTTCTGTACATTAGAAAATCTGAGTTCACTGCCACTATTCTCAGCGATATGCCTGATGTGATACTCTGCTACTCGGATATACCTACTACTACTCATTCCCCAGTAAGGTGTCTTCTAATGTGAGGAGATTATCAAGCAAGAAGCTAGATGTAGATGCTACTGCATCGATTAAGAAAATGCACTAGAGGTATGCTGCATGCTTACCGGGCTGTGAAAAAAACTATTTCCCTTAATTTAGTTTCACAATTTGTAACTCACAATTGGTTTAAAGGACAAGCAGCTGCTGGAGCAGCTGTGATGCTCTGCTAATGAAAGGTTTGTGAGGCTCCTGAATGATGTTTTCAAGGCTGTATTCATGTAATCAAGACTAAATTAGAAAATTGCTTTTATCCATGTACTCAAGAGCATTTCGGAATATTGCTTTCAGGTTTGTGATGTAGAAGCACAAGATTTGTCTTGTGTAAGAAAAAAGTACGGCGAGCGCCAGGCGTCGGACGTGCGTCGGACGTCCGACGCCTGGCGCTCCGTCCGGACCTTCCTACGCCGTCGGATCCCCGCTACCGCACCAATCCAACGTGATGCCGAGCAGACCTGCCTGCGCCGTCGGATCCCCGCTACCACACCAATCCAACGTGATGCCGAGTGCCCACGTCCCAGGAAACCAGCGACTAGATAAATCAGTGCCTTAGATCAAATTTTCAATTAAGCTTCCGATTTTTGTTCAAAATTCAAACAGTGTTCAAAATTCGTGGAATAAATTTCATAATTCTTATAAAATCGAGAGCAACCCATTTTAAATACTTTTTGAATTTTTCACTTTTTCGATTTTTGATGTGAACTAGGAGAAGGCACTTATGAAACTTACATATATACTAGCGAAACTTGGCCGTGTTTTGTTGAAACCTGATGAAACTTCGATGTAACCTGATGAAACTTGGATGAAACCTGTTGAAACTTGATGAAACTTGGATTGGCCCGATGAAACTTGAAGAAACTTGAATGAAACTTGTTAAAACTTGATGAAACTTGCATTAAACCTGATGAAACTTGACAGTTCGGCGAGTTTTACGAATATGAAAATTCAAGTTTCAGTAGGCGAAACCCAAGTTTCAGTAGGCAAACCCCAAGTTTCGTCAGGTAAGTTTGAAGATTTATATGGCAACAAACATCTTGTTTTGTTCGAAAAAATACGAGGAACACGTTGGTGCAAACGGTTTGTGGATCAGAGCACCCAGTCAAAAATTATGATCGCCGAAAGAAAAATGCAAAAACGGAATCTACTGACGTCAGCCTTGCGTCATCATTTTTTATTTCTCCTGCGCAAGCTCATTTTCCCGTCAGTCTCATGCATGGGCCGGCCTTGGGCTACAGGCCCACTGCTGCGCACGTCCGGACCGGCCGAACATCCTAACACAAGTGTTTCCGAAAAAGTATTCCATAAATTACACTGATAATAACACTTGACATTTTGGAGAGGTATAAATGTCCGAACCTGATATAGTGAGTAGCTTTGTTAACGGGTGTGCTGCTCTCAGTGAATTTACTCCGGAATTGTCCCATTCTTGTGATTTTTGTAGCAGCAGCAACAATGTTTATGTATGAGATTCAATGTAAAATTATAATTCTATGCTTTCACGGTAATTTTGTACCAGCTGTTGATTTGCTTGTGGCAATGTTCTGAGTGATGATGATGGTATAAAGAAAAGTAAACTATTCATCCTCTCTTCTTCTTTTTTGGTTGCTGCTACTCGGTATAATGCACGTTTGCACAAATGTGTTAAGATGAATTCATAAATTTATGTTAAATTCCTATACTACGATATATTATCTCAATGTTCTTTGAACATGCAAGCTTTGATTTAAAATCACCCTTTATAATTTCATATGTTGTTTTGATTTATATTTTTCATTCTTTCCTTGTATTTCCGTTGTCAAATGTCGGGCCGTAGAGGATCAAGTCGCTGCGACTTCAGGATGACACCACTGGTGTGGTCGGTGGTGGTCCTCTTGTTGGCGGCTCTAGTCTAGCAGCAACCTCCAACCTCCGCCTCCTCATCTGCTTTACGCTCTTCCCGTCGACCTTTGCCGTCTCATCTGATTTGCCCTCACCCTGTGCTTCGGCCCAGTTTGGCGGCAAAGCACCTAAAACTAACTAGGTTGCAAAGCGCCAAAACTAATTAGGCGTGTCTGCAACAAAGTATTGATATTTCATTGTTCAAAAATGAAGCCAAATTTTCAGCGGGTTATAAAAGTGTAGTCAACGTCTCATGCCATATCATTCCTATCATTCCTTGTATAATCCGTTCCCTGTTGATACGTATTGTCTACGCCTCATCAAAACGGTGTTTCAATAAAAAGGGTCCAATTAATATTGGAAATCGTGGTATAATTACGAATGTTTTTTTTTTTGGATTTTTATCATGGGTGCCATTATAAAACAATGAGCAATCACAATGGCCATTACAAAAGAGCTATTATTATAGATGCCATTTTACTCTGCTGCTTAGTTTCACCAATGCCATTTTGGACACTCTATGGTGCATACCAGATGAAAATACGCTTAGAAATACAAAAATACTATGGGGCCCACCAGTCAGCACTTCCTTATACACCCCTACAGCTCACTGGAATCAATCGCCACCCAACTGCTCCGTCGGGTTCGTTCCCTCCGGCGGGACCTCGCAGCGGCGACCGCGGCCTCGGCGCCGGCGGCGGCAAGCAGCGGCAGCAAGAGGGCAGCGGCAAGCAGTGACGGCGGCGGCCCCGAGCAGGCGGCGGGCAAGCTGCGCAACGGCGGCGAGCAGGCAAGCAGCAAGCTCTTCTTCTTCTTCCTCTTCCTCTCCTCTGACGGGCAGTGGCGGCAATGAGCTCTTCTTCTTCCTCTCCTCAGTTCTGATGGCGGCAGCAAGCTCTTCTTCTTCCTCCTCTCCTCTCCTCTCCTCTGACGGCGAGCGACGGCGCGGTGGCGGCAAGCAGCGGCGACGGCGGCAGTAGCAGCGAGCTACGCGACAGCGGCGGCCGCGAGCAATGGCACGGTGGCGGCGAGCTACGCGACGACGGCGGCTGCGAGCAACGGTGACGGTGGCGGCAGCAGCGAGGGGGCGGTGGTAAGCTGTGCGCAGCGGCGAGCAGCGATGACGGCGGCGACGCCGAGCTGCGCCATGGCGAGTGGCGACGGCGAGCTGCAGCGGCCATGGTCGAAGGAAGGAAGAAGAAGCTATCAGAGGACGATACGTGGGTCCCGTTTGTCAGGCCGTATTTTCTATCGTATTTGTGCTAGTATGTGCAAGAAATCCTCTGCAATGGCACCGATGAAATGCACAAGGGAAAAGAATGGCATCTATAACATTAGTGCTTTTATAATGGCCATTGTGATCCCATATCACTTTGTAATGGCACCCATGATAAAAATCCTTTTTTTTCTTTTGAGCTTCCGTCCATGTAACAATGAAAAAATTGCACGATATACACATTAGCCTTACCTTGTAAATTATCCTTTATAATTTTATGTATTGCTCTGATTTATTTTTTTTATAGTCCCGTTGCAACGCACGGGCATTTTACTAGTGAGATAAAAAAGACAAATAAATAATCTCTATAACAAACTACTAAAACTGATCTAATATATTAGAGATAAACTCTAAATCTGATCTGATATATTAGAGATAGATTATGAGTTGGAGATTATCCTAAAAAAATATAAGTTAGAGATAAACTCTATACGCTGACACAAATCTAGCCGCGCAGACGCGCGGGCCACCTTCAAAAACATGGGTCTCTCATTTTCTACGACTATAAGAACAACTATAGATGGCCAAACGGGCGGCACGGCCCGGCACGGCCCGGGCCCGTTAAGGCCCGGCACGATTTACACGGGCCCGGCACGGCCTGTGTAACTAATCGTGCCGTGCCGTGCCGGCCCACGGGCGGGGGTGGCGGCCCAAGCACGGCACGAGGCCCATGTAGCCGTGCCGGGCCGGCCCGTTAGCACGGCAAGCTGATGGGCCAGGAGGGAGGTGCATCGCTCGGAGCCTCGGACTGGGCCGCTGGGACGTGCGCGCGAGGCCTCGAGCCGAGGTGCCGGAGGAGCGCGGGATCGCTACGTACTGCGCAAGCAGGGAAAAGGGCAAAAACTGAACCTGGGACCTCAGGCTACTAGGCCTTATCCCTCGCACGCTAACCAGGAGGCGCTGGTTGGCTTGTGTTTATTATATGCTAGTGTATATATTATACATATCTACAATAGACGAAAACAAAAAAAACAATCGTGCCGGGCCGTGCGTAGGATCGTGCCGTGCCGGGCTCGTGCCGGGCCAAAACTACGGGCTCGTGGGCTGGCCCATTAGGCCCAGCCCATCTGGCCATCTCTAAGAACAACTTGGACTTTTGTCCTTTTCTCTCTCTTAACGTTGGAAGCCAAATCCCAATGGGCCATACAGTCTCAGGCCTATGGTCGGACCAAACTAGGCCGAGCCGGAAGCCAGGCGTTCAAAGCCTAAAATCCCAGCGGAATTGAACTCGTGGCATTTCTCGGTGAGGCCCACCTGAACCAGCCGAGAAGACACCGGGCCCAAGCTGGAAAGAAAAGAAATTTTATAATATTTTATCTTTTTTCAGAAATAAATACATAATAATCGGTTTATTAAAATTAAATAAATAGACTCCCACCGCCATTGGATCTAGCATTGATTTAAAGCCGATTCTTATTTATTTATTTAATTTTAATAAACAAATTTAAATCCGATTCTTATTTATTTAATTAATTTTAACAAACCGATTCTTATTTATTTATTATAAAAATATCACTCCCTCTGTTCTTTTTATCTGTCACCGTTGACTTTTAGACATGCTCTTTGATCATTTGTCTTATTCAAAATCTAGTGCAAATATGTAAAAATTTAAGTCATATTTAAAGTACCTTTAATGATAAATAAAGTATAACAAAATAAATGATACTTAAATATTTTTTAAATAAGATGAATAATGAAAGGACGTGTTTAAAAGTCAATGGCGATAAATAAAAAAGAACGAGGTGAGTATGAAATTCGGAAGGAAAGCACGGGCGCGGTGCCGCGGTGCGGGACGCGGTGGAGGCCTCGGACTCTGACTCGGGCCCCCGCCCGGAGCCTATAAACGAGTCGGCTCGGCTCGGCTCGGCTCGGCCCGCACGCGCACACGGGAACGGATTTGGGGGCGACGACTCGTCTCGTCTCGGCGACGGAGGCGGCGAACGCCGTGAGCTCAAGGTGGTAGCAGCCGCAGCGACGCGGCCCAAGAGGAGGAGCACGACGGCAGCACGGATGTGCGGCGGCGGTGGCGCACACATGGGGAGCCGCGCACAGCAAAGCCGGCGACGAGCGCACGAAGCATGCGACAGGACAGCGAGTGGAGAGAGAGAGCGAGAGACGAGTGGCTGAGGCATCGTTTTTCGTTTTGAGATAATTTACGGGCCCACCAAAACAAAGTGCGTGAAGGCAACGCAGCCTCCGAACAGGTCCGATCGTATCGGGCGTCCGGACGGGAGCATTTTCGTAAATAAAAAAGAACGAAGTGAGTATGAAATTCGGAAGGAAAGCACGGGCGCGGCGACGCTGTGCGGGGACGCGGTGGATGCCTCGGACTCGGACTCGGACTCGGGCCCGCGGAGCCCATAAACAAGCTGGCCCGGCTCGTCTCGGCTCGGCTCGCACGCGCACACGGGAACGGATTTGGGGACGACGACTCGTCCCGTATCGTCGCACGCCGCCGCCGCGCCATGGCAGGTCCGCCTCCTCCCCCCACCCCCGAACCCTAGATCCGCTGCTTCACCCCTGCTTTCGCGGCTCAGCGCCGCCGTCCCGCCGCCGAATCAGGGCCCCGTCGATCGGCGGCCCGATTCCGCGAGATTTCGAGGGATTCCGCGTGCTTGGTGTGCGGTTCCTCGGTTGTTCGCGCTCGCCGCCTCGTTCGTTGGTGCCGGATGCAGGAACTAGTGCCAATTTTGCGTTTTTTTCCCCTTCTTGTTAGTGCCTGTGCGATTGGGACGGACCTAGCTCGAGGCGTCTCGGCGCGCTGCTACTCAGTTTGCTGGGGATGTGCTCGATCTCGATCCCCACCTTAGTTATTACTCACCACCGCAAACTGGTTGCTAGAATTCATGGGGACTCCGTTATCTTCACGAAATTTGTCGCGACTGTGGATTCCTCGCAGGCGCTGGGGGTTTTTAGTTTGGTGCTAGATCGCCTGCTCTAAGCGTACCATCGTTGGTGAAGCCTCTTTAAGTTTGAGATTATCGCCTTGTATATTGATTTTTTTTCTTGATGGTTTAGGATGAGTACTGATGTGAATGCAATCTCCAGGTTCACCGCCGAAGCCATGGGAGCGTTCTGGAGCGGAGGGAAATTCTGGCTCAGCGCCTTTCAAGCCCCCGTCTGGGGGCAGCACCAGTGATGTCGTCGAGGCTTCCGGCACCGCTAAACCTGGGGAAGCCATTACTGCTACTGAGAGGAATGTCTCGGCCAATGTAAATAGCACTGTCACGAGGCCTCTGCCACAACGTCCTTGGCAGCAGACAGGCTACGGAAATACTTACGGAGGTAATTGACTGTTTTGAAGCCATTATTTTGCGAATGTCTTGGTAATACACCATTGATCTTCATGAAGTGACCTCTTTTTTCTGAACGCAGGATATGGCGGATCCAATATGTATAGTTCATACGGTGGATTCGGGAATACTTATGGTGGTGGTGCGCCCTATGGTAATAGCATGTACTCCAACTATGGAGGAGGTTATGGTGGACTTTACGGAGGTTCTGGGATGTATGGTGGAGGCATGTATAACAGTGGATTGGGAGGTGCTTATGGTGGTTACGGTATGGGCGGTGTGGGCGGTATGGGTGGCATGGGACCTTACGGCAATGCAGATCCAAATTCATTTGGCCCTCCTGCAGGACCACCAGGTTTCTGGGTGTCCTTCCTACGAGTGGTACAATTCTCTCCCTACTAACTCGCCATTAATCGTGATTCCACTTCGTTATACTTTGTCCAGCGCACATCATCCCTACTAACTTGCCATTAATTGTGATTCTACTTTGTTATACTTTGTCCAGCGCACATCATACTGTGGCATAGCTTTTGAAAATGTTAATTCGTATAAAATGTTAACAATCATTTGCTGGTCAAAATAATCCGATCTTTCGTTTACATTTTTTCTTGCTTGTGAATTGAAATTACCCCGCTTGGCTTCACTGCAACTCCGAAAATTGCAAATTTCTAGTGTCGTGAGCTTGCTTCAATATCAGTAGTAGTCAATGTACTTTATAGCTTACCCATTGCTTAGAATTTCAATGCACTGTTTAGTTTGATCTTTGATGATGTACCTTGTGTGCTTTATCATGTTGAAATTATTACTTTCAGAAGTGTTCAGTAACTTACTTGAGGAAAAAACATGTTATGGTCTATGCAAGCTGAAAACCATATATGGATGTACCGATGTAGTGTCACCTTATTCTTACAGCATTTGTGATCAATACTTTAACTTGTGCTTAATTTGTTGAGGACGTCACTTTATTACTGTATTCTAAACTTGCTGCAGATGCAAGGTGCCGTCAGTTTCTTTGGACGAGTTGCTTTCCTTGTTGAACAGAACACACAAGCATTCTATTTATTCATCACAGCTATGCTGCAGGTACTGATATATTAATTCTTTTGCACCTGTACAATGTTCAAATAAGTTGCTCATATGTGTATTAAAATGGTGTAATCATAATTTCCACAGCTGTTTGATCGGTCTGGGATGCTTTACGGCGAGCTTGCAAGATTTGTCTTGCGTATGCTAGGGATCAAAACAAAGCGGAAGAAACACCAAGTTCAGGGTCCAGAAGCCCCAGCATTCGAGGGACCTGCCCAGCAGTTTGTTGAGGCACCGAAAGCGAACAATAACCAATGGGACAGTGTTTGGGGAAACTAAGGCAACTCCCAGGTACAGCGTACTAAGAAATGATTATGGGGGCTTGCATGCCAGCAGTGAATCAGAAAGAAGAATACCCATTCAGATAAATTATCTGTTGGAACTAGGGAAAACCACTAGTTGTACTCTACTCTAGTGCACTTTCTGCTTCTCATGACCTGTTTGTGGGTGTATGTTGTCCTACAGACAGTGTCTCCAGCAGTGAGCCTGATGAACTATGCGGTTTCCTGGAGGAATGCAGCTGTATTTGTGTATGTATATAGTATCTTGCCTGAAAAAGGCGGAGCAAAATGTATTGTGCTGTTGCTTTTTACCATCTTAATTGAAGTTTGATTTTTAACTCAAGCTAACATTGAATCTGATGAATCCAATGTGGTTTTTGGTTTCTTTTTATGAGCATGTCTGATCACTGGAGAACTGCCAGAATAGTGTAAACTTCAATACAAATTGTGCTCCAGTAAATTTAAATATAAAATTGTGTTAAACTATTGGCATCGTCTGACAGATAATGTCAGTTCATCACGTATTGTAGCAGGCAAAATATTCCAATGGTCAGGTTTTACCCAAAACTAATCTGTTGAGCCATATGGTTGTGCTGAGATGCATATGCATTAGCGTTCTTCCCTCATCTTTGCCACGTCGGAAGTACTTTACTATTGCCACCCATAAAGTGCCCCAAATGCTGGCAAGTTGCCACGTTGGAAGCACGCGAAAACACCTCTGACCAAGACTGATAACAAAACATTGTGGGAGAGAGAACAAATCCTGAAACTGAAGGTAAATTTATGTGACAACGGGAGGAGATATATCCACTGCAAAAATCAATTTAGCATACATTTTTTTTCCTCTTTTGTGGGGATGGAATGGTTGTCCAAGCGGATGAGGAAGCAGTGTCGGAGAGCCACCCTCTCTTCCCACCTCCAGAACCCAAACGGCTAGCGGCGACGGTGAGGTCGACGGCGGCGAGGTAGGCCTCCTCCTTCCTCCTCCCTCCTCCTTCATCTGCACAGCGCGCGAGGGGGCGATCCCGTCCGGATCCTGCCCGAACGAGATCCCGTCCCCCGGAATTTCCCTTTCTTTTTTGGTAGAAGTTTACTTTTAAGGTCTTCTTGAGAGGTAAGTATCAAAGGGTCAGTGATTAAACGTGTTTCTTATTGTACTTCTGTTGTTATGTGCGGTGTGAAGAATTGTTTGAAGATTTCAGAAATAATTAATTTCAGTTTCAGTCGATGACTTGTTCACCCTAATTAATAAAGGCAAAAAAAACCTTAACGCCTTTCCATCATGCTACTTCAAGGCTGTAATACTCCGGCCCGATCTGTTGTGAGGCCCATGTGGCCTATGTGGATGTGATGGTGGGATTAGTCCCATATTGCTAATTGAGAAAGAGTTGTAGTAGCATATAATATCTGTTGGAGCCGAACATAGCACCCCAGGTTAACCCTTTTGAACGAAGCGAGGTCGAAAAGTCTAAATGGGTGCTATGTATACGTGGGCCAGCACCGTAGATAGGCTATGCTCTAAGCGATTTTGGGCCAGGGGTGTTACTAATGGTATCAGAGCATCAACCCTCGTTGTGCGGCAGATCGTGTGGACTTAGTTGCGCGAGCATATTGCGCATGGCTTGTGTGAATTCAGAGTGGTCACACAGCATGTCATATGGGTCGGCACTAAACGACGCACGGCCATATACCGAGAGGGATCCTAAACATTTACCACTTAGGCGGTGTGCTGACGACGGCATCAGCCCATTAAGGGTGGGGGGATCCGTAGTAGCATATAATGTCTGTTGGAGCCAAACATAGCACTCCGGGTTAACTCTTTTGGACAAAACGAGGCCGAAAAGCTGGGTTAACCCTCTTGGACGAAGCGAGGCCGAAAAGTCTAAGTGCGTGCTATGCATTAGTGGGTCAGCCCCGTAGGTGAGCTATGCTTTAAGCGATTTTGGGCCAGGGTGTTACAAAGGCAGAATTGTTTTTTTCGTGTCAATCACTTTGCTTTCGTGTCAACGAATCATGCTATTTGTTGAGCCATTTTCAAGATCTACTCTCATGCCATATTCAAATGTGTAATGTTGTATGTATCTTGTATGTGTGTGCTACAAATAATATTCCCATTTCTGTAGAGTAGGTTGTGCAAATACTTTATCAGCCATTTCTTCAGAGCTACAATATCTTTTAAAATAACTTTGGAGCTACAATATTATTTATCTGCATGTATCTTTTTTGGCTAGGTTTCGCCCACGCATACTGATCGACGTATCAAAGATTGACATGACTACAACTGTTCTGGGATTCAAGATCTCAATGCCCATTATGATAGCCCCCTCTGCCATGCAGAAGATGGCACACCCAGAAGGTATGTTTTTGTGAAATTTCATTTGGTTCTATTTAATTTAGCTATATGTTCCACACATGACTATGTAACATCATTAGAGCACTGTATAAGTAACTTCAGAAGCGTGAGTTTCGTTGCTCAAAGAAAAGATTGACTTTCCAAGCAACATGTAAATGCTCTCTACTTGCCTGCTATACATTGTTGAGCTAACACATTGACATTTAAATCCTGCTTTCAGGAGAGTATGCAACTGCACGCGCAGCATCAGCAGCTGGCACTATAATGGTTTGTCATTGTTCCAATGGCTTGCAATTGAATTCTACTGATGAAACGGAACACATCTTCATGAAACCCTTATGGCTTATTTCTCCAGACATTGTCATCATGGGCTACTTCTAGCGTTGAGGAGGTTGCCTCAACTGGACCAGGAATTCGCTTCTTCCAGCTTTATGTAAATACATCACACAACTGCTACTGACAGAATTCTCTAATTCATTTGGATAACCTTATGAATGTTCATAATACATCTAAATTTGTAGGTCTACAAAGACAGGAGAATTGTGGAGCAGCTTGTTAGGAGAGCTGAAAGGGCTGGATTCAAGGCGATAGCGCTTACCGTTGATACTCCACGACTTGGCCGTAGGGAAGCTGACATCAAGAACAGGTATTCTAGCATGGATTAAATCATTAAGCACACCAGCTCCCCCAGGGTAACAACAATAGAAACTGATAATGTCAATAGCAATGTGGTGAACATGAGATAGATACACCAAAGTAAGGAAAAAAAGATCCATTTGCCACTGAAATAAACAACCAGCTTGTGGCTGCTGCTGCAGATTTGTGTTGCCACCATATTTGACACTCAAGAACTTTGAAGGTCTGGATCTCGGGAAAATGGACATGGTGAATTCTTCTTTCAGTTTACATTGCAAAGTGCAAATTGTATTCGTCCAATCTCTCATGGATTATCACTGTCTTATGATCAGGCTAACGATTCAGGGCTGGCCTCATATGTTGCTGGGCAAATTGATCGCACTCTGAGCTGGAAGGTAGCATTCTCGCTTCATTTCTGAAACAATTTGGTTGGATATTCCACCACATGTAGAGCTACCACAGAATCATTATAGTAAATATGTGGTGTTGTGCAGGATGTCAAGTGGCTGCAGACCATCACCACGCTGCCAATCCTGGTCAAGGGAGTGATCACTGCAGAAGACAGTAAGCTCTCGTCTCCACTGATTCGACACACCAAAAAGTTCAGAGTTTAATGAAACGGAACTCTGTGTCCGTGAAAATCTGCAGCAAGGCTCGCCGTCGAGAACGGCGCGGCGGGGATCATCGTCTCCAACCACGGCGCCCGTCAGCTCGACTACGTCCCTGCCACCATCAGTGCTCTCGAAGAGGTAGCAAACAACTCGAGCCCCGATGCCATAAATAATCCATCCCTTTTTTTTTCTTCAGATATAGTTCAGACTTCAGAGACTCTCAGAGCAGCAGCAAGCCAGCAACTCATATGCAGCAAATCTGCAAGCTTTAATTGTTTCTCCTGAATGCTTCGACGCAGGTTGTAAAGGCTGCTCGCGGGCAGCTCCCCGTCTTCCTCGACGGCGGCGTCCGCCGCGGCACCGACGTCTTCAAGGCGCTCGCCCTCGGCGCCGCCGGCATCTTCGTAAGTAGCAATCCAAGATCATGTTTCAGATACAGGGAGACGCCATTGATCGATCATTTGCAAGGCACTAGGCGAACTGTAAACTGTAGTGATCGATGCATGCCATGCCTGCGCTTCAGATCGGGAGGCCGGTGGTGTTCTCGCTGGCGGCGGCGGGGGAGGCCGGCGTGCGGAACGTGCTGAAGATGCTGCGCGACGAGTTCGAGCTCACCATGGCGCTCAGCGGCTGCACCTCGCTCGCCGACATCACCCGCAACCACGTCATCACCGAGACCGACAAGTTCGGCGTCATGCCGTCGCGCTTGTAATCGGTCAACCGAGCTCGCCGTCGACGATAGACGGCACCGGCGCCGCCGCTTCCATCCTCGTCGCCGGTCAGCCGGTGGCCGCCGATGGACGACCGGCTTAGTATTGTATCGATCCAAGAACCGTTTGTTATCGTAGCCGGGGAAAGGTTTTATTATCAGAATGCGGGCACTGCGTATACGTTGTAGCTTCTATGACTGCATTGGCGGATTAATTTATACTGTAAATCTTACAAATGCATGCATGCATTAAGCAAACCATAATACTCTAATTAATACATTGGGACCAACGGTGGATCCAGGATTTTTCTTTGGATGCCATATAGACATGTGTCACATTCACCGAGCAACATCACAGAAAATTTTATTGTGTTTTTATTAAATTTAGTCGGAAAGTTTTCAAATGACTGAAAAACTTTTAATCGGGGAGTTTTCAAAAAAAAAATTGAAAAAGGCCACAGCCCCAACCCCATTTCTATTAACTAGAAACTAAAGTAACAACGTTTAACGTTCGGTTACAAAGAAACACTGCTGACAAACAGCAAAGAGGAGGCGACACAGCACCAAGCTCCAAGCTGATCACACAGGCAAAAGATCAACAGAGTTACAAACGGCAAAACAACCCGCACAGCAGCAGAGGAAACTAATTACAACCAACAAACGACATACTGGAACTAAGAAACCAGCCATGTGAAAATCCATTCAATAGCTCCAGATGAAACTCTCGTACCGCTGCAGATTGCTGACAGATTTGAAGATCCCTTCAATGCTCATCTCCAACAGCTCTTTATCATCAGCTTTAATAAGACCTGCCCAGTATTTCAAAAAAGAACCTATAGTGTATATTACCACAAGGGGATTTTTAATTCTCCTTTTATCAAAGCAGGATTGATTCCTAATCAGCCATACTACCCAACAGATGGATGCGATGCCCATGAATCTCAAATTTTTATTAGACAGCAGAATTTCTTCTTCCCACTTGACATATTGCTTAATGTTCTTTGGCACCCATTTCACATGAAAAGTGTCAGCTAACAACCCCCATGCCACCTTTGCTATATGACACTCAAAAAACAAGTGATTGGTTGTTTCAATGTCATTACAAAACTCACAGGTTGGATCTCCACCCCAACCCCTTCTTCTTATCTGAAATTTAGATAACAGAGCATTCTCTTTTATCAGCCACACAAAAATTTTTATTTTTAAAGGGATTTTGGCTCTCCAAAAGCCCTTTGCTTTGCCATTCACACTAGTTCCATGACAGTTACGATAGATTGATTTGACATTGAAAAGCCCTTTGTTATTTAGAAGCCATTTAGATGAATCTTCCTCAGTTCTCAGGGTTAACATTTTAGCCTCATTCAGAATTTTCAACCATTGCTCCCTTTGACTTTCAGATAACCATCTTCTAAAATTAATGTCCCAATCTTTATTTGCGCAATCAAACAACCGAAATAAACTAATTAGAGCAAATGTTGTAAATTTCAGGAAATTTCACAGCAAAAGGAGAATCTCCCACCCAATTGTCATGCCAAAAACTAGTACCAGGACCATCTCCCACCAGTCTAAGTTTGTTTTTAGTGTACAGATCTCTCCCTTTCAACAAGTCACTCCAAACAGTCGAGTCCAACTGTTTCTTATTATAATGAGATAAAATCCCATTTTTCATATACTTAGCTTTCACAATCTCCTGCCAAAGCCCGTTTTCCATTTCTAATTTCCACCACCACTTACAAAGGAGACTCACATTCATAATTCTAAGGTTTGACACACCTAAGCCACTAAGATCTTTAGGTGTAATAACCTTTCTCCATTTAGTAAGATAATACTTCTTGTTATTGAAAGAATCCCAAAAAAAAGACTCTTCTAGTTTTATAAATTTCTTTAATGACTGTTTTGGGCAACAGGAACATAGACATGGTATACAAAAGAACACTGGACAGACAAGTATTTATCAGAGTTAATCTCCCACCTTTAGAGAGAACTCCGCTCTTCCAGGCACTCAATTTCTTTGTAATTTTACCAATCAATTCCTTCCAATTGTTAACCAGATTTCTCTTATAGCTGACTGGTATACCCAAATATTTAATAGGTAACTTTCTAATTTGACGGTGAAACATATCAGCAATTTGGTTGGCCCTGGAATGGGAAGTTTTCAAATGATTGAAAAAAAAATTGACTCAAGAAACATCCAATTGATTATTAAAATTTGCATGTGACGGAAAAAAATCATATGACTCACATCACGCAGAAAGCAAAATACGTGATTCCTAGGGATCTATATACATGATCTCAACCTGTCAAGAACCCCTCAATAAAAAGAAAAAAAAAAAGAGAGGGGCAGATGGCACAATGCAAACCAGCAAAACTATAATATTCATTCCAACCAACTAGTGTGGTCACTGGTCATCACTTATCAGTAAATTTTGCTAAAAAACAAAACTGTGCAGTTGTCCGTCATGCATGCACACACACACGTCCTAACCTATCTAGGAACCTAGCTATAGCCAGCCTAGGGTCTCATCGGCCGGCCGGCCGGCCGCCGGCGTAAGGCGCCGCCACGGCGGCGGCCCTGGTCTTCCGCTTCTGCAGGAACCGCTGCAGCGACCGCTTCATCGATAGCCCCGTAGCCACGTGGTTGATCAGCGGCGGCGGCGGCGGCGCGGCCTCGTCGGAGAGCGCCTGATCTTCGCGCGGAGAAGCCGGCGGCGAGCGGCGGCGAGGAGCAGCACGTAGCAGCGCCGCCGCATCCTGGTAGCCGCTGCTGCTGCGAAGATCGTGGTCTCGACGCTGCTGCTCCAGCATAATCTCTTGGTGATCTTCGCGCGGAGAAGCCGGCGGCGAGCGGCGGTGAGGAGCAGCACGTAGCAGCGCCGCCGCATCCTGGTAGCCGCCGCTGCTGCTGCGAAGATCGTGGTCTCGACGCTGCTGCTCCAGCATAATCTCTTGGCCCGCCATGGATATGATCGCTCTTGCCTGCACGCGATTAATCAGAGAAAAAAATTAGCGATGCATACAAGCTGAACCATCGTGTCAAGTGTAAAAAAAAACTACTTTTTGTACTGTAAAAACTTGCGTAACTCCGCTTTTTATCACTTTAAATTATACACATCTTTTTAGTCTTTGGACCGTACATTTTAAAACCAAAATGCTATAATCTCATAGGTTTTTAAATATGCATAAACTATAATATAGTAATGAGTTTATTGTCATTGTTTTTTTTAGTAAATGTTGATTGTCATTGTTCAAAACAACCACTTAGGATAAATATCACTGTTGCCATTATAACTCACCCCCTAACCGCACCTGCCATTTTTAAAAGGCCTCACTCAGTGCTGCCATTTCAACCGTCCATCTCTCTCAAACGTGCCATTATGAGGACTTACGAGGAGAATATAAAACAAATACGCTGAGAAATACAGACTGGCAGGTGGGTGGGACCCACCTGTCAGGCCCTCCACCTTCTTCTTCCTCAATCCTCCTCACTCTCTTCTCCCATGTTTCTCTCTCTCCGCCCTCCGCCGACGACCTCCACGGCGGGGTCACCTCCCCAAACTCCGGCGACCACCGCAACGGCGCCGCCTCCTCCCCCAAATCCGACGGCGGCGGAGAACGGCGGCGGAGGCACAGAGCTCATGGCAGGGCGGCGAAGAAGCACCGGTGAACCTCCCAGAGCTCCGCCGTGCCTTCCTGAACCTCCCCGAGTCGACGCCCTTGCCGGAGAAGCACCGGTGAGCTCTAATATATGTTTTCCCCAATTCCCGCCACCACGGCCAAAACTTCGAATTGAGCTCGTACAAACCCAATTGATCCAATAGCTTGTGACCTCGAGCATCCTAGGTCTCCCCCACAGCTAACCCTAGTGCCGCGCCGGCCAATTTGGCCTCTAGCCGCCGCCGCCCAGCTCTGCTTCGCGCCACCGCTAGCTCGACTTCGGCCACCTCCCTCCTGGTCAAGCCTCTCTCTAGCTTCCCCGTGCGCTTCTCTTCCTTTTCCCCTTCTTTTCCCTACTCGGACGCGCGGTGGTTCCAACGGAGCACAGGGCGACGGCGGCGGCGGGAGCTGTGGGGCCGAGGGCGACGGCGGGGGGTAGGGCCGAGCTCCGACGGGCGGCTTTGGCGGCGACGCCATGGCCCGTGGGGAGAGAGAGAGGAGGGAGAAAGAAGAAGCAGCTGGGAGAGGCTGACATGTGGGACCCACCTGTCAGTTCGTATTTATCTCATATTTGTCTTGTATTCTGCCCTGTAAACCCTGATAATGGCACGTTTGAGAGAATAAAACAGTTGAAATGGCAACGCTGAGTAAGGCCTTTTAAAAATGGCAGGCGCGGTCAGAGGGTGAGTCATAATGGCAACAGTGATATTTACCCTTTTAAATATGCATAAACTATAATATAGTAACGAGTTGATTGTCATTGTTTTTTTTTGAGTAAATGTTGATTGTCATTGTCCAAAACAACCACCTTAATTTCTTTTAAGTACAAAACGCAACATCAAATTAGCACGTTGGAAGCACGACACTTTACTGTCAAAGAAATTGACAGTGCGGCATTGCGACGTGGATGCGTCAAAGTCAAAAGGAACGTACGGTGCAGTGTTCTACATGATCGGCACGTAATTTTTTTTTGATCGGCACGTAATGACTGCCTTTTTTTCTTGTTCGTTTAATTAAGCACGCGTTGTTTGCGTGCGTGATTGCAAACACATCGGAGATGAAGACCAATTCTCTGCTTAACGAGGTTGTTAATGAAGTCTGCGTTAATTATGATTATTTTGTTTTTGCCACAGCTTGTAGGTGGTGTACGTATGCTTTGTGCAATTTAAAAATGTTGGTCAATTACACGTCTAGTGCGTTCTTACTCCAACTAATTAATATAACTGATCTGATAGCGCGTCTTATTTATATCTTCTGTCCCCTTGATTTGGTGCAACACGCGTAGAAGCTTTCTTTAACCAGCTTTTGGATGACCTGCGCCTTTGAGAGGCTGCGGACGTGCCTTTTCTAATTAGTTAGACTTTTCCTTGGCCACCAGGGGGAGGGGCAAGCTGTCTCCAACAGGCACACTCTACCTTAAAATAGGGGATGGATTCTTTCCCTATGTGTTTCAACAGTATTCCCTATTCCGTTTCCTAAAATAGAGTTTTTCTCTCCATCCCTTTATATGTAGGGATTCTCTCCTCCCCTATACAATTCTCCATATAGGGAACGCTGTTGGAGATGGAAGAAATATAGGGTGAGATTTTTTTTTAAAGGGAACCTGTATATGAGGCTATAGGGGATCAAATTTAAGGATTCCTGTTGGAGACAGCTCCCCCCAACCTGTAAACTTCTTTCTGCTTTTGAATACACGACAGTCCTCCTGCCTTGCTTCAAAAAAAGAATTGTTTTGACAAGAGTTTTCCACAAAACCCCTCTAAAAAGGTCCAAATTTTGAAACACACGGCTGGCCCAATCTACATATACAGCAGGAGTGTTTGCTAGAACACGTCAAAACCTATTTGCTTGATGACCAAATCTTAATTAAGTGTGATTTAGATAAAGTACAGATATTTTTATTTCACATTTCAACCAGAAAGGCCCAACAGAATCCATGCATTATGAAAGAGTATAGGAGCAGATCGATCCAAACACTACAAAAATGGGCTCCTCTGAATCAAACTAAATGAATAAAACTTTTATGTAATCTCTTCTAAAAAATGTTATGAACTCTTTGGATTAGGTTTGAGACGTATGCGTGGAATTCTGAATATTAGTTAATTATTGCTAATATGAGCTTGCACAACTTAATGGTGAGCTTGTAATACCATCTATGATCTATGAACATGGATGCTAATTGTCAACTAATCGATCTGCATCATATAAGATTATTATATAGGTGCAGACTGCAGATCTGTATACACTAGACAACTTGTAATGTGTGATTCAAGGGAGGAAAAAGACCCTTGTGATTTTGTTAAGAAGTAGATGAATCGATCTTTTCTGAGCATGTTATGAATTCTCTCTATATGGATTAGGTTCGAACTGATGATACCATTTAAGAACATGGATGCTAATTGCCCAACCGGTCGATCTCAAGATTCAACTGCTGTTCTTCGTGATCATAGATGCTCTACTACATGTCCTCACATGATGTACATAATCCACTGATTAACTGACTAAAAACGCATGCATGGAACAAATAAATCACACACACAACATTAATTACTACCGGCCGATCTGAGCGATTAATTAGGCAGCCGCTAATTAATTACCTGGCGGTGACGTCGACGGCGCACACCCGGCCATTGTAGAATATGGTCATGCTCCTCCGCATCCTCCTCGCCGCCGCCTCTTCCTCCGGCGCCGCCGCCGCACTGGTCCCGCTGGTCGTCAGCCGGAGGCTGAGCTCAACACCGCCGCCGACGCCGCCTTCATCGTCATCACCGCCGGCGGCGCCGCCGTCCCGGCCACATCGCCGCCCCTGATCCGCCATCGATCGATCGTCAATTAGCCTCTCTGCCTTTCCTCTCCTCTCGATCGGTTCCTGGGAGGGATTTATAGCTGCATGTGTGGTTCCGCGCGACGGCACGGGGTGGTGGTGGTGGTGGTGGCGGCGGCGCGCCGCACGGGCGGCTCGGTTTTGGCGCGCACGTGAAGAATGCGCGGGAGAAGGAGGCGCGCCGTGGGTGGTGGGCCGGGCCGAGCGGGCTGCGGCGCGGCGCGTTGCGTTTTTCTCGGCCCGGATTTCGCGTCGCTTGGTTTTGTTCAAACCGCACGCGCTAATCAAAACCTAAGACTTAATCATCTCCTTCGGGTGGCTAGCTATAGCCACGTGTCTCTTTTTCTCCGATTTTCCCTTTTTTTTTCTTCTATCCTTTCAGACACGTGCCTTTTTTCCTAATGAAGTGGCGAATATATACGGTCGTCCGCGGGAGGTGGGCCCATGTGTCGGTGAAAGAATGGCTTGGCTGGTATAATAGGCACATGCTGCATTTCCTCTTTCTTTCTTTAGAATAAGGAATAAATTGGGTATAACACCCTTCGTCGAGTTTTTTATTCAAGTTTCTGCTCTTGATCGATTTATAGAACATATTTTTTTTTTAGCAAAAGACAGGATAACTGTCATAAATTGATCAAAAGTAGGGGGAGAAGTACAGGGTGGGGGGAGATAAAGGCCCCTCCCCCCGTGGGCCGAGTACAACTAGTTAGCTAATTACAAAGGGTACGCTAGCTGCTTCCCAGAGGCGCAAGTCATCAAGAAGCTGACACAGGATGGTCGGGGCAGTTCTCTCCACCTGGCGGAAGATTCTGCAGTTATGCTCCAGCCAGATGTGCCAAATAGTGGCGGCGACGATGGAAAGGTCTCCCTTGGTGCCGAGGCTACAGTGGAGGATGTCTGATGACCACCAATTGGCAATGTTGCTAGCGTTTGACCACCCGAAAGGGGCGAGCCTAGGAACGATTAGGAGTGCCGCCAATCTGCATCAGATGTGACAACTGAAAGCACACTGCAGAAAGAGGTGCTCGGGCTTCTCCAGGTTGTGACTGCAAAGTGGGCAGAAGTACTCGTTCGGCAACCGTCATCTGAGGAGGGCATCAGCCGTGAATATTCATCGCTGCAGCAACGTCCACAGAAAGAATTTGCATTTAGACGGAGCCCAAAGTTTCCATATTCGTTGAAGCGCTGGTTTGGCGACTAAGCCAGAGAACTGGATGAGGTACACGCTCTTGACCAAGAAGCGGTCGTCCGGGGTGAAGCGCCAGGGAAGTTGGTCAGGCATCCCCGCTGTGAGCTGCACCGAGGAGGTAAGTCGGAGAAGGGACACAAGCTCGGGGATGAGTTGTGGGGTGAGGTTACGCCTGAGATACGAGATCCACGTCGAATTGGACAGAGCATCTCTGACCATTCTGTTCTTCCTGGTGAAGGCCGCGAAAAGAGCTGGCGCAAAGTTTCTCGGGGCAGAGCCGGAGAGACAGAAGTCGTCCCAAAAGGAGGTGGTGGCCCCGTCCCCCAGGATGACTGAGCATCCGGCCTTGAGTAGGGCGCTGTCCAGGTCAGTTGATATGGCATACGGGTGAGAGGCCCAGGTAGGGCTAGGGTGACGCCGGCTGAGCCAAAGCCAGCGCAGTCTTAGTGCTCTGGAGAAGCTGGTGAGGTCAAGCACACCGAACCCGCCAAGCGAGGCGGGGAGCAAACGACAGACCAGCTTACTTGCCCTGCTCCTGGGGAGTTGGTGCCCTTCCAAAGCCAGGAGCGTCTAAGGGAGTCTATCTCTTGATGACAGAAGCCGGTGGTTTGATGACGGAGAGGGTGTAAGTTGGGAGAGAGGACAGGATCGCTTTCAATAGAGTTAGCCGCCCACCCTTAGACATATGGGGGCCGCACCACCCTGCAGTCTTGAGGCCACTTTGTCGATGAGTGGCTGGAAGTGGACATGCTTGAGTCGGCTGACAGAGAATGGCATCCCGAGGTACTTGATTGGAAAGGGGGTAAGCCCCACCGGCAAATCTTGGAGGATGTCATCGAGATTGATACCTACGCAGTTAATTGGGACAACCTGGCTTTTGGAGAAGTTGGTCCGGAGTCCCGATATAGCGCCAAAGGCCCGCAGGATGGCGGCTAAAACCGAAACGTTTGGTTTGGACGGGTTGAGGAAGACCGCTGCGTCGTCGGCAAAGAGGGAAATCTGGGTGGATTGAAGAGGGCCTCTTGGCATGGAGATGACTCCCGACTCAGCTGCGCGGGCAAGCAAGGAGACGAGGGGCTCGATGGCGAGGTTGAAGAGGAAGGGCGATAGGGAGTCACCCTGCCTTAGATCCCGGCGGTGCAGGATGGTGTCTGTGGGATGGTTGTTGAGGAGAATCTAGGAGGAGGAGGAGGAGGCCAGGGACATTGAGATCCATTCCCGCCAGCGAGTGTTGAACCCCCTTGCCCGGAGATTATCAAGAAGATAGGCCCAGGAGACGGAGTCGAAGGCTTTCTCGAGGTCCAACTTCAGGAGAAGGGCGGGGGTTTTGAATCTGTGGAGGGCTGCGGCACGGCGTTGCACCAAAAGGAAGTTGTTCTGGATGTGCCGCTTCTTGATGAAGGCGCTCCGACAAGGGGAACATGATTGAAAATAGAACATATTCAATTTCATTTATCAAAAAATAAATTCTATTAGTGCAGACGGTTTATGCTAGGCCCACATGATTGATCATCGGAGCGACAGTGGTTGATCAGGCACCAACATAGTGCACACCGAGACAAGTTGGCACAGCTCAGCTCGGCCAAAGAGGAGAGGAGGAGGGGAGGGGAGGAAGGAGAATAACAACAATGCCTTTCTCCAAAAATTTGGTTTAAGCTTAAAGATTAAGACTAGCTGATTTTAAGAGTTAATCGCATTGGTTTTGTTAGTCTCTATTTCAATTATTCATAAAGTCACCTCTATAGCCCGTTAAAAGTTATAGGAAAAAGTCCATTTTAGGTACCTCAACTATCTCGAAAGTTCGAAAAAATCCCTAAACTATAATTTGGTCTATTTTACATATCTGAACTTTTAATACCAGCTTAAAACCCATCACAACCTGATTTTGTTAAGTGTTGTACTGATGTGGCGCCACATGTCAGCCAAGTCAGCAAAGCCACTACTACATGGCGCCAAGTCAGCAAAACCACCGAATAAAACAGGGTTATGATGATTTTTGAGCTGATATTGAAAGTTTAGGTATGTAAAATAGATCAAATCATAGTTTAGTGATTTTTTTAGACTTTCGTGATAATTGAGATATCTAAGATGGACTTATTCCGAAGTTATATAAACAAACGGCTCATTTTCGAGAAGTAGATTTCGACGACAAACGCCTATGTATTCACGTACGGGGAAAGATATATGGTGGACGTGACACCGGCGGCCACGACCGGTGCAGTCCTTCGCCGCCGCCGGCAAATCGGAGAGGAAGGGCCAAAAGGTACGGAGTAATGTGTGTGTACATGTGTATCTCGCCGTCGATTGGGATTAGCCGTTCCTACCACGCAAGTTAATTAACACGCACTGATCATGCGTGATGTTCTTGATCCGCATCGCGGCGCCTGTGAAGATCGATGAAGCAAAGCGATGGAAAGCTAGCTAGCTGCTGGTCCTTGTCATGCATATGCATGCATGGATCCGTACCTGAATCCTCAGCATATGCATGTCTAATGGTTTTGCAAGTGTGCCAGCAACGTACGTACGTACGGTACGTACGGCTCATATGCAAGGGCAAGTGGTTAACCGAACCAAACCGTTTTCCAAAAGAACAAAACTGTTACCATCGGGTAGTACGATGGTTTATAGAGCACTATACGTGCGTACCAATGGAAAGACGCCAGTGGAGTCTATAGTAGCATGTCATTCAAGCTAGGATAAAATTTGAGCATATTAGATCCTGTTTGGTTCAAGGGATGAGATGATGAAATGACCGATTACTTCTTCAATTCTTTGGTTTGAGGAATGAATTAAATAAATCCATCCGTCATCAACTTATTTGGCATTTAATTTAAAACGAGGAATGATGTTATCCGACCAAAATTCATGGGATCGATGCATGATCCCATTCCATTAGGATGGTGGTTCCTCGATCCAAATAAGCCATTAGTTATATAATGAGAAAAGACGGTCTTATTTGAAACGAAAGTCGTTTCTATAGAGGTTATAAATATATCTGTTTTGCTCGGCGGAGGTCGCCTGGGCCGCGCCGTGCGCTCGCCGACTGCTGGGCCTGAGTGACGCAAGCGCGCGGACGCGCAGGCAGGAGACTGCCGCCCAGTCGCTCCCTAAATATATAGAATTAAAAATGAGTAAATAGAAAGTACTGTATTGGAAGCAAGATATTCTATATATAATCTATTCATTGGATTGTATTTAGAGTCATTTTTATATGACGCGACATATTTAGAAATTGACTTATACAAACAATTGAGTCATTTTTATATGACGCGACATATTTAGAAATTGACTTATACAAACAATTACCTTCCATTATAAACACAATATGATCGGAGAAACATCAATGGATCTCTAGCTTATGCCTTTTGGAACACTTGGAAGAGATGAAACACAATACTTTTGTTTAACGAAACTATTGACAGGGTCAACAATTACTCTAGGTACGTATATCATGGGGGACACTGGAGAGGGATCAATTTTACAGTCCGGTGTCATGGGGCCCACTATAAACGTAGCTACTACCATTCGGACACAATCGGCACATGTATGGTGAGGTCTAGTACTTCTTTGTCACAACACTCTGGAACACCTTATCGTTGTTGTTTGCTTCGTGAAATCACCCTTTGGAAACAAACGATTTCGTCAAAGATGAAGCCCACTAGTTATCCTAATTGAATTGCTAGGACCACGCCAGGATGAAGCAAACTGGACGGAAGTCTCATCGATCTTCTATGAGCAGCGAACAGTAAAATTAG
Source organism: Raddia distichophylla (assembly GCA_005191435.1). NCBI lineage: Eukaryota > Viridiplantae > Streptophyta > Magnoliopsida > Poales > Poaceae > Raddia > Raddia distichophylla. The sequence continues at coordinate 980,390 of SPJY01031469.1, forward strand.
AATTGTAATGTAGAAGGTGTGTTGAAACTAATACATGTTGAACAACGAATCTCTATGTACTTACCTGGAATCATAGAGAAACATATTTGTTGGATATGGTGGTAATCAAAATACCCGCATAGATTGGTGCCTTTGGGCTTCTTCTGACACAGGATAAAATGAAGGGTGTCATATAATGGGTAATTTACGAGGAATGACAAATAGTTGGATCAGAGCACGTACATTAAACTTTGTTTTGACTTCTAAGGTTTTGCGAAATGTAAGGTGGTTGGGGCTGGACTTGTACTACTTTTGGAAGACCTTAATTGCCCAAAGGATCCACTATCTCTCGACTTTCTTATATATTCTTATCTAAAGGATTTAAGATGATCATCTTGTTGGTAGAGTGTTGGCTCTTGTATATCGTCAAGAGAGAAGTGGTCTAAGTAAAGTGGTGTGGACGAGCTTTCTTCGAAGCTCACTGCATCAGAAGAAACATACGTCTTTCATGCGTGCTTTACATTTAAAGAGCAAGGTGACGCGCGCGTTTGCGCGGTTAGATTTGTGTTAAGATATAGATAATATATCAGATTAGATTTAGAGTTTATCTCTAATATATACATCAGCTTCAGTAGTTTGTTAGAGGTTAATAGTGACCGCTAGATTTACATTCAGGCATAGGAGGGCCATTGACAGAATCCCAAGCATCTGTCTCTGGATCATAGACTTTAACCTTCATCCTCTCATATTCTGATCGTATAACTTCGTATAGAACAACGAATCTCTATGTACTTATCTGGAATCATAGAGAAACATATTTGTTGGATATATGGTGGTAAACATAATATCCGCACAGATTGATGCTTTTGGGCTTGGGGCTGTACTTGTACTACTTTTGGAAGACCTTAATTGCCCAAAGGATCCACTATCTCTCGACTTTCTTATATATTCTTATCTAAAGGATTTAAGATGATCATCTTGTTGGTAGAGTGTTGGCTCTTGTATATCGTCAAGAGAGAAGTGGTCTAAGTAAAGTGGTGTGGACGAGCTTTCTTCGAAGCTCACTGCATCAGAAGAAACATACGTCTTTCATGCGTGCTTTACATTTAAAGAGCAAGGTGACGCGCGCGTTTGCGCGGTTAGATTTGTGTTAAGATATAGATAATATATCAGATTAGATTTAGAGTTTATCTCTAATATATACATCAGCTTCAGTAGTTTGTTAGAGGTTAATAGTGACCGCTAGATTTACATAATAATATCCATATTCAATGATGTAGAATTTTTCTTTTTCCTATGATTAACGTGAGAATTTCTACTATTTTTCGATTAACGTGGAAATTTCTAAGATTTTTGGATTAATGTGGTGGCTCCGTTTAACTCTGCTTTATATATATAGTAGATTGCCACGATAATTGGCCGATCGATTCTTTCCCTAATTTTTGACAGGAAAAAGGTAAAATGCCTAAGCGGTCTCAAGATTTCCTCGCTTTATGTACACACTATAGTTTTTTTAGGACTAACTTATCATCAGACGTCTGAGAGTTATTTATCTCTCAGTCGATTTTTTAGACCGTTGATCAAACGTCTCTATAGGACATAAAAGATCGAATGGTAGAATCTAGATATGAGAAAATCAACTGAGACTTATTTAAAAATCAGTCGCCTGAGAAGCAGCAAAACTTTTTTTTTTTTTGTTGTAAAAGGCTGTCAATCGTTCTCTCTGGACCAACTCATCATTCGATTGTTTTCATTTTGAATTAACCCCGAGAGGAAGAAATTAAGTTACTCTTTTTTAATTTGGCGCATAAGCATATATTCAAATTCACATTATTAGTATTCGTATCTAATATTAAAGTCTTGGTTTGCCATAGAGATGAGATAAAATAAACCCTAAGAAAGACGATATCTATACTTGAGAATCCCAGTTTGTATCCGAAAATATTATACAGATATGGTAAAGCCATTACTTAATTATGTTCGATCAATTTCTATCTTTGTAAAGGAAGGGGCAGCCGCGACTGTATCCTAATCGATGCCAAAGATGGATGTTGATGCACAATCAATATTTTCTAGCGAATGGCACAATTTTATTTTTATCTCCTCTCTGTTTCGGCCATACTGATACGAGTTTCTTTGGTATTCGTCTTCCCGCGCATCCTCTGTAGTACTGCCACTGACATATGGGTCCAGGGTGCGTGATACCCATATGTCAGTGACCCCAACTACAGGGAAATAAATGTAGAGCATGCTGATCCCTTCCAACGCATCATGTAGCTAGTGATCGCTCCAATTAATCGGCACAATTTTTAGTTGCAAAGCGTGCAAATTACCTGAGATCAAGTGGAAGGGAAAATGCATGCATGACGTGACTTTACTGAAAGGAAGGAAGAAAAGGTAGGCAGCTAGCTGCCCGTATCTCACCCATCGCTGCATAGCTGCTCTCTTACACTTTCTTCTTCAACTCCCGCACGTGCAAAACGTGCAAGAAAAGAGGAAGTGTAATAGCTAGCCACATGTTTGCACTCCCATATTGACTATAAGCTTTGACGGCGCCCATCTCGTATAAAATTAGGGTCACTAGATAGACATTTCCAACCACGATTCATGGACACTATTTCTCTCTATGGAAAATCCTGTAGAATTTGCGTAAAATTTCAGTGTTCCAAACAAACCATTACTTGACACATCCAATGAGTTTACCCGTACAAAATTAAGTTGCGACCCATTCACTTTCAGCAATGGTCGACCATAGCAAAGGACGCATGTCGGCCGTTAGGTAGCCCGTGTGAAATGAACAAGCACAAAAGATTTGTCATGAGATGCAGAGTTAACGAAAGCAAGCTCAAGGAAAAAGAAGTTAAGATCCTCTTTCTACACATCCAAAAAACACTTTGTGTTTGGCCAAAAGCTAGTAATATGTACCGAGGGCGTGCTTCTTCATGATAAACATGTATCAACAGCCTCTTCTTTAACAGTAATCAAGCGATAAAAACAACAAATGATATGGCGGATGAGGTTTCATTGTGCAGGAAATCAAATGAACTAGCAGAAGTCCCTAGGCTGAATAAATACAGGTGGCTGATCTCCTGGAGCTGTCATGACCATGGCCATTGAGCATCTCTCCACACGCACCATCTCTTGGTGATTTTCTCTTCACCCTGGTAATCTTCAGGGTTCGAGCTTTCGTCCCTTTTTTGGGTGCTCGCTTTCTGCTTCTGAAGAAAGCTGCAAGAGGAACGGATGTCGAGATCGCGCTTCAAAGCTTCATCCCTGTAATTCAGGTTCTGGTATCTTGGATGGTCCAAAAACTTGACATTCTTCAGCCAAAGCCTGAGGGCCTGGAGACCAACAGGCAGCAGCAAAGCATCAGTAAGATTGATACATACGCTTGTCTAACATCAAGCACTAAACTTTGGACAGGAGTTCATATAATTCTATGAGCAGCTGGAATTATGAAGATCGCATGTCAAGCATCACACATGCCATGACCATCAGTTATCTGACTCTTAGGGCGAGTAATGGTGGAGCTAGAGGGCGGGGGAAGTCGCCGTTGCGTGGGCGCTGTTGCCGGACCAGAAGGGCAGCTAGTGGCGAGGCATTGGCTGGAATTTAAAAAATTCAACTTTGAACTAAGATTTCTGAAAAATGTGAATAATATTACGAAAAATTAATTCTATCAATTTTTTTCCAACAAATTCATTTTAAAAAAATTTCCCAATATTAAATGCATGCGTGGCTTGACATTTAAGTATTTACGATGATGTGACATACATTTTCGCATTTAACACCCACCTAGACGTCCACATCATCATTTAACGGCAATACCATGCTTTGAGTTAGGAGTAGACAGATATAGTAGCTTAAGATTTGAAACCATGCTTTAGACCAAAACTTTAACTTCCACCTCCTGTAATTTGGTTTGCATATGCTCCTAATCTATTTCATGACTATAAAAAGGTAGCTAACTAAGCAGTGATACTACAGTTGAATTTTCATGATGGATATGAATATAATACAAATCTATTTTAACAAGTTCTAATGAAGTGCCCTCGTGTTTACAGCAAAAAAGTTTTCTCTCAAATTCTCAATTATAGCAAAGATTCTCTTATTTGATTGGAACGCCATGTTTTTACTTTTCCCCCCTTATTTGCTAAGGTATCAACGTGATATCCAAAAGGAGAAACCTTCTAAACTGTTAGCAGTTCATGGCATTATATTGTGTGATATAAGTAGATTTACCATATCCTACAATGCGCACTCTATGAAAATAAAAGGTAAACAGACCTGTGAACAGCTAATGTGAATTGCAGAGTCCGCTGGATTGTGCACAGACAAGTGGTGATCAACATAAGATGAAAAGAGCTTTAATTTGGCTAGTGTGCCTTTGTCAATAATGAGTGTGTGAAAAGGAGAACTAAAGTGCATGTTGGGCAAGAAAAGCTGATGAAAACATAACAATCTAGAAAAATTGGCGGGGTGGCAGGGTACAAACAGGTGTTTTTAGTCAAGAATCAAATGATTTCTCCAGAAGTGGGGATTGGGCCTGGGGCAACAGGGAGCAAGATGTGGACTGAATAATACTACATCAGGGAGACAGGGGATCCCCAATAATTGGGATTATGCTGGCAGAGCTACCAGAACAAGAAATTTTTAAGCCTTAGCACGTTTCATTTCATTTCATGTGTGACGATGTCAGTGTAACTATAGTGAGGATATCCGCCTCAAAGCTGTACTCTTTGCTTTGATGTGTTGGGTTCGTAAGAATGACCTAATGGAGCTATGCTATTGTGGTTCTTAATTAAAGCTTTGCATATAAACCATTTCAATCTAACAAAGGGGATTGACAAACCCATGCTGATCTGATTTGTAAAGAAAATTGCGTTGAAGCAGTGGTTTAAACCTAAGTATAACCACAGAACTCATCAAAGAAATCCTTGTAAGTTTTCTCGTTATCTGGCTATTGGAACTCAGGACTACTCAGTATTATCTGCTCCAAAGTGAATTCAGCCCACAAACAGATTATTCAAGGACTTAATAAGAAAAATATCTACCAAGCTGTTCTCATATTCCCCCTATCAATACCTTTTCTGTCGAGTTATAAGATAACATCATCATTCATTATCAAATTGATAATATAAGCTTTAATCATTGAGGCAGAAAGGTAGCAGAATATATAAATAGTTACCTCCCAGTATATCCATGCAGCAACCTTATGAGGCATGAGCCAAAAGAATGTTGCTAGCCTAAGAGGACTACTTGTCTCCCCAACAAATTTGGCGTGCAAAGCTGCAGTAAAGTAATTGCCAAGTGCTGGATGCTGAACTGAAATAGCCACATAGAGGTTATCCCCTGGGATATCAGCGTGGATAGTCCAATTGCCAAGCATATCCTAAACTCATGACAATAAAAACAAAGCCAAGGTTAAGAAAAAAGAGAACAAGAAGATGTAACAATAGTAAGTGTAGCGAATAAATTATCAGAATGGACAATGTTTGCAAAGCTAGCATTACAAACATATGCTAATTGACTAATTGGCTATAAAAAATGATTTGTAATAGGCTCCACATGCAACTGGGTCGAGCAAAATAAGTACTTCTCAAGGAAACTAGAGCAAAGAATTGCCTTTAAGAGGATCAATGATTCATCAAAGGGCACTGCCAAACTAGACATGACTTCATTGTATTAGACCACATGTTAATTTTTAGCCGACATCATACCATGAAAGGGCTGACATGTAAAGGTTTCGCAACAAGATCAGAACTTGGTTGGAAGGTAAACATCACCCTCTCTCCCCAGGGAGTGTTTGTGACCTAAAACAATAACAGAAGCTTATAGCAATCCAAAGTACTTGCTAAAAACAATGGAAACAAATTGAATGCGCAGCCCCACCTCAGCAATGCACATCTTGATGTCTTCATCCTGTTCTTGTGATGCCGAGTCGTAACAGTAGTAGATGCTGAGCGGATTCTGCTCGTATCCCACGCTTTTAGGTATTGTCAGGAGATGACTATCCAAGAACGACCAATCAGCTTCTTATTGAATATATATATTCCCACAACAATTATGGCAACACAAAGGAAAACGATTTTTTATTTGAATTGCCCAGTTTTTATTGTTTACAACACGAAAAAGGACATTAATTTTGATTACACAGCAAAAAGGCTTGATTTTTACAACAAAGGCGCTAAATTTCCACAAGGACAATGCCATGGAATGGTGAGTTGGATAGAGGGGCTTACACGCGGCCGGAGGTGGAGGCGACGCGGCGCGCGTCGGCGGCGGAGAGGTGGTCGGGGAGGGGGTGGCGGTCGAGGTCGACGAGGGCGTAGCGCACGGGGTACTCGAAGGCGTCCGCCGCCGGTCGCCGGCGCGAGTGCCGGACACGGCCCTCGTAGAGCCGCGCGGCCGCGGCCGCGGCCTCGGCGGTGCGGCGAGGGAACGGGAGGAGGAGGCGGAGCAGCAGCAGCAGGGAGTGAAGGGTGGAGGTGGCGAGGGTGGTGGCCAGGGAGGCCAGCAAGTAGAGCGCCTCCATTGCTGCTGCTTGGGTTGTTCTCTCTGAAACCAAAAGCTGTTTTGGGATGCAGCCACTTCTGGCTTTCTGGGTACCAAAAACATTGTACCGAAAATCTTCCAAATGTTATTATGAGTCATGTTACGTATAGAATTGAAGTGTTCTTTTTTCCAAATTGTTAATATCATCAGAAGCTGACTGATTAATAGGAGGCAAATTTTGAGTTGATGATGTCCGCAAGCGGACATTTGGATTCTTGTACGGTTCTGCATTAGCATTTGTGGTGCATAGTGCTACACATCTATGGAGAAAGGAGCTGGGTTGTTCAAAGAACACTGCACTGGATAGGCATCTTATTACTCCCATTGTGAAAAAAGATCGTATTTGTATCTCTGTTGCGTTTATTTTTGAAAGCATTGGTCTTTCCATTCGATTTTTAAAAAAAAAGTTGTATAACTACAATGATTAAAAACGAAACACTTGTTTCTACCTAAGGAGAAAGCAGAATTCCACATCACTGGCCTCCAAAATCGCATTAGTTTTCAGTTCAAAAGAGCAGAATGCCATAAGCGTACAACTGTTATCCCCAAATTAACTCCAAGGTTTGCAGAACAAATGTGGAACTGCAGGCATCAATACTCAATAGCAGCACAAATTCTCCCATGATAAGTTGACAACATGAAGAGCTATTTTACAGAGCTTCATACGTCGCTACTAGCAACACAAGCACAGTTATGCTATACAAATAATTCGTGGATCCTTTCATCTGCTATAAGGAAGACTAAATACAAGTTTATATGATCAGGTAACAAGTTCTTAACGATATGATGCAACATCTAGCAAGGTGCACTCAGCTACAAGAGGTACCAACCTAAAGAGTAATATGCAACAATTTTTTTCAGTGCCAACATACATCAATTACTCTACTTATAAGGTCTCAATTTATTTCTTATTGAAACAACATTGCTGATTATAGAACAAAATAAAAAAAATTCCTTAATATACAAAATAAAGCAGTTGTACAGCTTGAAAGTGTGGTTTAAACAGTTGACCACAAAGGTTGACTGATTGTGATCTTTTTGCGGATTGTCAGGGCTTTAGAAAGGTTAGGCATGCAAAATCTGACTACTCGAAGGTGTCAGATCGCTAAATTCCCTTGGAACATCCACATCTTGCCAATGAATTAAGTAGCTTGAACTCCTGCCATCAGAACTGCTGCCAGGGGTCTTCTTGACGTGGCCAATCGCTACATGGAGCCCTCGACCAACAACAACTATCTTGCTGCCCAGACAACTCACAGAGAAAGGTTTCATAATTCGCTCAGGCATAGGAGGGCCATTGACAGAATCCCAAGCATCTGTCTCTGGATCATAGACTTTAACCTTCATCCTCTCATATTCTGAAATAACAAACAGATGTCCATCAATGACCACACTTAATCCAGTCCACCCTTCACGCATTCCAACTGGCATTGCTTCCCAGCGGTCGATCTTCGGATCATACACCTGTCCTCTTGGGGAGGAAAAGAAAGGCCATGCACACCCTTCAGTTACATAGAGCATACCATTGATAACAGCAGAATCCGACGAAGCCATGTTCATGCCCATACTAGCAACTGGTTGCCAAACCCCCTTAACCGGATCAAGAACCTCAGCTGAATTGAGTTCGAACTGGTCAGCACTATAACCTCCAGCAACATAAACCCGTCCATCAATCACACCACCAGCAAAGAAAGATCGAGCAGCAAGCATCCTAGTCATAACGGTCCAGCGGTTCTTGTAAACGTCATACTTGAGGACCAAGTGCAACGGGCAATCCATGTCCGAGACTAGCCCACCGCAAACAAGAAGGGTGCCATCGCTGGGGATAGCAACACAGCCAAATCCACGGGGGCAGGCCCGGTCCCGGCATGGCATGGTGGGAATTGTGTGCCAAGTTAAGTAGTTCAGATCAAGCACCTTCCACTGTATCTTACCAGTGCAGCGGTGGAATGCCAGAGTGAACAGCCATGGTGACCGGAAGCCCATCACCTTTCTTTGCGTGAAGAACCGAGCCTTGTCGGCCAGGAGGTGATGCCACCGACGACACACAAGCCTGCAGGCATCATGGGCCTCAACAGGCAGCCGGAGGAGGCAATTGAGCGCGGCATCATCTGGGAGACCAGGTATGAGGGGTGTCTCCCATGAGGATTGCTCCAAATCTGAGGACGGCATCGTCGATGGCACCGCAGAGGTTGGGGCAAACCGGAATTTGGGGCTCAATTTCATCTGCGAATCACCGAGCTTGTGGACAGGAGACTGGTGGGATGAGACTCGGACACGACGCATACTCGTCAAGGGTTGCGGAACTCAAGTGTACACCCACAATGCCCTGAACAACAACCAATAATTCTTCTTCGTCTTGAAAGTCCAATCCAAGTCTTCGCACAGAACACTCTGGAATCAAGAACTTCACAAGCTCAGTGCTGTTTTGGTGATGAGTGTCTTGGAGAACTACTTGAATAAAAGTCTATCTCTGACTGAAAAATCCCCAACTTCGTGGCCAACCTACCTGGTAGAAATCACAAGAAATTATTCACCTGAGAACAAGAATGGAGCTAGAAGGATACTGCAATTGACCCCAAAGTCCAAACCTAAAACAAAATCGAAATCGCACTTGCACTTGCACTTGCAACATTGGAGGCTAACCAAACCCAACTTTTCTCCAATCCGCACTCAATCTCAGCTAACGGACATAGCCACCTCCCACCAAGAACCCATTCCCCCAAATATTGCAGGAAGGAAAGGGGGGCAAACACAACCAGGTGTCCAGGTTCCAATTCTTGGCAGAACCTGTGAACCATGATGTTACCTCAAATAGAAGGCAAATCAAAGAAAAGAAACCAACCTCCTGAATACATGAAAAAAAAAAAGAGGCCTCCTTGGGATCTAAAGGAAGCCCTTTTCCTGCCCCCTCTTGCTTGGTGCTCTTCTTCTCTCCAGTTCAAGGATACAGTGTCACAGAGAAGGGGAGGTATGCAAGAGAGGAAAAGACCCCCCCTGCCATGTTCAACCGCAGCTGTTCATTTTAACTACCAAAGGACTGAAAGGAGAGTGAAGCTGAGAGGTCTCAGGAGCTGAAGCTCTCACCGTCTGGATTTTCATTTTTCAGCACCATGTTTGGTAGCTGGGTCCCACCGTCTACCTGTTGGACAACCTACTGTTTTATTTATTTTTTCGGTTTTAGTTGGGAGACAAAAAAAACATCTTGCTTTTGTCAATTGAATATCTGAGGATATATATATACACACACATATATAGATACAATCACAACTTCGGTCCTTGTTTGGCTTCCAAATGCTCTGTGAAAACAATGTTTGCTTGTAAATATACCGAAAAAAATGCACCGTATCATTTCAATTTGTTTTTCCAGGCACAACTCAACATTAATGCATTATATCCCTTGTGCTCTATTGTGCTGCATGTTTGGTGGTGCAATTTTTTTACTCAAACTGGTAGGTCCTCCAGCTGCAAGTGTTAGAAATAATTGTGGGTGATGCTTGTCTTGTCAACCAGTAGCCATCATCGATTAGTCACTTGCATGAGAAAGAAAAATATATGAAGTTGAGCTGCATCTTTTCTTCCCAGAAAATATTATGTGTTTATAGATTCCAGCTGGAGTTAGGTGAGGGAGGTTGGTGAACCAGATCAATTATTGAGAAACCGACTAAATTAGCTTGATTAGAGGAATGGATCAATGTGACGCAATTTGACTTAGGCTGTTAGGCAAATTGACTTGCGCCGAAAACTGCTACCCGAGCGGTGGTGCATGGTCATCAACTTTTTTTCCCCAAAATATTGTCATTAACTAATTTTTAATCAAAGAACCTGTCCATATATACACAATTTCACGTATAATCTAATTTCAAAGAATATCCTTGACTAAGTTATTACCTCTTAAAGCTACGGCTACCTTACCTTATCTCCTATCACGAGAAAATTGCATTGTGGCTTTCTAAACTTATACCGTTTTCTACAACTATAACACCTCGATTTTATGTTTTACTTCTACGGTCCCGGTGAACTTGTTGCCGTTTACACAGAAGATCTAATTAGAGCAGCCGTCTGGCACCGGGAGTGGTAGCCCATGTGGTCGTTATATGCCTATATGTCTCTCCACCGAACCGTCCCATCATCTTCCCTCTCTGTCCTTCTCTCTAAAATTCAATGAAATTGAATTTAAAGATTTTAAATTTCAAAATTGAATTTTGGGACTTTAAAATTTTAAAAATGAATTTCAAAGCTTTAAATATTTAGAAATGTACGTCAACAATTTTTTTAAAAAAAATTGTATTTCATAATGTTTAAATTTTAGAAAATGAATTTAGAAAATTGAATTTTTTTGGAATTTTCATATGAAAGTTTGGAATTTCCTCATTTTTCATTTTTTGCATTATAGAATTTGCAATAAATTAGAAATTCCAAAAAATATAAATATTGAATTTGAAATCCCAAACCCTGAAATTTTTTATTTTAAATATCCCTAAAAACAACTTTTTGATTCTCAAATCTTTGAAATTTATTTCTTAAAATTTTATACTCCTTGAAATTCATTTTTAAAAATTTTAGAGAAGATGAGAGAGAGAGTGGAACACGTGGATGCTTAGATGGAGGGCCTTATAGACATTTAACAGCAACATGGACATTTGAGGTCCATGCAAACACAACAAGTATAGAGAGGGTTGAAGAAGTAAGACACAAGTTCAAAGAATTAAGTGTAAACTGATACAAGTTTAGAAGTTAGATTGCAATTTTCTATCTATCATCTTTCGCCAACTTTGTGGGTTGGATTGTTGAACACTTGCGACAATGAAACAACTCGTGGCCAGCTCGCTACCATAGGCTGTGTTTGAAGTGAAATCAATAGATTTAAAAGTTAAAAAGTTAGAGGATGCACTGGTACACAGTCGCCTGAACTAGTGCTCACAGCGCAGATGATTTTTGACGAGCCGTCGCTGCCGCCTGCGAAGGATGACGTCCGCCGATGAGAGTTCGCCGCCATCGCCACAATGCAGAGGATGACATCCGCTAGCGGCGAGTCGTCGTAGCCACTGTCTTATCTTGTTGATCAAGTGGTGCCGCCGCCCCACATACCTTCTTACTTTTTTCACCCCTCTTGACGCCAAGGACCTATTAACCCAGTCTGCTTACTTACTACTGGTTTAAGTCAGACAGTCCCTGCTCGTGTGGAGCACGATCATCCGACATTTTTTCAAACAAGGTAATATGTTTTTTCAGAATAAAAATATAGAGAACACATAAAATGGATTAGGAAAGGTAAAAAAAATGTTCGACAGCAACAAACCATTGTCATTGCCCGAAGCGCGGCCACCAGCGTCGTCTAGACTTAGTGGTATATTTTTTCCAACATTGCATTTTTCAGGAAAAAAGTAAAAATAATATAAAAAATGAACTGAAAAAACATGTGATTGAGCCTGTGTAGGTGGCCGCAGAATAGCCGGAGTGAAAGGTTAAATGTTTTTCTGTCCTTTACTGTGAAAACTTTTTCGGACCTTTGAACTCGTGTCTATTTGCATCCTACACCTACCATTAAGGATATCATTAAATGTTTATATGGTCGCTATTTTTTTGTCATTGTTTACGTGGTTGCAACTTGCAACACATTATGATTTTTAACGATGCGGCATCTGCCTCATCTCCACCGATTGTCTCATTGAAAAAAAATTAACTTTTCAAAAAAAATAAAATCAATGTGGACTTTATTTCAAAATTTTAACTTTATTTTTTTATTCTAATTAAAAAATCAAACAAAATTCGTTTTTAGAAGTATCAAAATTTGAAACTAAAATTACGAATTTTAAAATTACGAACAAGTGAAAGTTAAACTAAAAAACTTGATTTTCAAAACTTCGAAACTTTAATTTTTTTAAAATTTAGTTCTTTGGGATATTTGATACCTTTCAATTTTAAACTTTCATATTCTTTATTAAATTTGAAAATTCAATTGAAAATCTTAATTTATCCACCTTTGAAATTTTCAAAAATGTTCTAAAGTTGAATTTTGGTCTAGACAGAGTGAGGAAGCGAGGTGACGTTAATTGGATGTCATCTCATCAGAAATATCACGAGCGGTCGGTAGTCACCTAAGCAATTATGGAAGAACTAACGGCTACATTAGCATTTAATGGTATTTCTAACAATTTTCGGGTTGGATGCAAACGGATACAAGTTTAAGGAGCAAAGAAGCAAATTACAAGTTTAGAGGACAATGCGAGATTTCACCGCAAGTTCAAGGGCATAAGTATAATTTTCTCTAACAAAATGTAACTAGCACTTATCTAGTTGGATATATAGATAACAGTATAATTTCTTTTAAAAAACTAGCTGTAAGTTTTACCATCTTCTAGTTGTTGGATATGTAGGTAACTTGGTAAGCCAATTTTTTTAACTTTCACAGATCTCTCTTTGTAAGACAAGCTATGGTTGCTTTTTTGTAGTTTGCTTCGTTGGTCTTTGTAGCAACTGTTACTTGATGCTCAATGAACTAAAATAATCCGCCATAAACAAGAATCAAGATCAATTTAATTAATATGATCTGCGTGATCCAATAAGTAGGAGAAAAGGAGAGGGGGCGGGAACCACTGGAAGTGACAGAACTGGCCCTCTGGGTTTGAAATAATCTATTGTGGCCCGTTAAATCTAGCTTTCAGCCCAACTAAAAAAATCCATCCATATAAATAGTACAAAGCCGACCACGCCCATCGCTGGGGCGCCACGTGGCTGGCCTCCTCGCCCGGTGCCGCCATGGCTGTCCGATCGCGCGAGCCCCGCAGATCCGACCGTCCGTTCCTATTTTACGTATAAAACGATTTCTTTGCGCCAAATCTTAGGCATGCAGGTCTTTCGCCAGTTGGTCAGCGCCGCCCGCTCGCAAACTGCTCGCGCCGGGTTCGAATCCCGTCTTCTCCATTTTTTCTCCTCTTTTCCCCCAGCCTTCCGTGTGTGCGTACGCGCCTGTGCAGCGCTTGCCGTGCCCGTGGCCAGCCCGCGCGCTTGTTCCCGCGCCGCCCTCACGCGCGCCTCGGGCGCACGTGCTCATCTAGTTAAATACACATTCATAGCTAGTCACATGTAACAAATAAGAGGTAAAATCTAAAATCTAAAAAAATAAATTTCAGGTATTTAAAATATGAAAATTGAATTTTAAAAAACATTAAATTCAGAAACAAGAATTTAAAATTTTCAAATTCATGAAATTAAATATTGGGGATCTTAAAATACATAAAAATGAGTTAAAAATTTAAAAGTCTAACCTTGGGAATCTAAACTTCATTATAATAATTTAAAATTTTCACAATTTTTAAAATTCAAAACCCCTAAAAACCATTTTTGCATTTTTTTCTTTCCCAGCATTCAATTATTTTGGAATTTCATATTTCCTGAAATTCAATTTTCTAATATTACAACCGAAAAATTCATTTATACTTTTACTTTCCAAAAAAAGAATTATTTATATTTCTCAATTTCATTTTTTAAAATCCACATTTTTTAAAGTTTACCTTTTTAATTATAAAATCTACACCACAAAGGATTCATGTTTAATTTTTTTGAAATTTTATTTTTGTACTTTAAAATCCCTGAAATGGATTCACCTCTTCTTTTTAGGTGTCGCTAACCATGTTAGTGTTTTAATCGCCACATGGCATCCGCCTCAACTTTTAATAGCCGTGTAGACAGGCACATCATTATTTAGCGGTCCACTAACGGTTTTAAGTAAACCGTGCAAACAACGATAGGTTTTGGGGGGCAACAAAGTAAAATGCAAGATTATGTCTAAAACGACAAGAACTATGGCCCTCTTTGATAGTTTGTTTAGTTTTGGTTTAGTTTTTGTTGGGAAAATTTGACCACCTTTGAAAGTGGTATGAAAAGCTAAATAAATTATTTTTTTTTTTTGGGCTCTTTGAGAAAAACTCTACAAAGTTCTAAAAAATTTATTTTCATAAAATAAAGTAAATGGTGTATATAAAAATAACAAAAGTTGCAATCGCAACAAAAACTAGAACTAAACAAGCTATTAAAGAGGGCCTATAAATAGAACCGGAGGAAGTAGGATCATGGGGGCGCTGATCCTCTGTCACTATGACAGAGTGCATGTGAATCTTAGACATGTAGAATACACGTATCAGTGACTCACATGTCAAATAAGGAATGGCAGAGGATCCGAACCGTATCGGACAAAGAAAAAACGCATATGTGCGCGCATCCACTGATCGAGGTCTAATCTTTCGTACCAGTTTTTTTGGAAATCTTTTTATGGCCTTTTCCTTTACTAGCGGCAATGTGGAGGCCTATATATATATATATGCATCGATGCATATATTCAACAATACCTTGAGAGTTAATTGACCCTAATTTCTTGTTAGTTTTCGTCTTAATTTGTACTTGCTATAATCTACTGATAACTCCTTAATTGTAGCCTTCAATATACAACAGTGGGCGCCTTTGCTCACTGTTTTAATTTACTGTAATCAAAGTGGAGGCCCCTTATGCATCATGAATGCTTTTGATTCTCTCTCTACTGGCCGGCCGGATCATCCGTTGATCCGGACAATCATCAGCCTTTAGTCACTACTTATTCAAAATTTGCAAATATCAAATCCAATCTAATTCAATCAAGCTCCAAATTAAATTGCCTGGTGAGTAGACTTGCTCCAGCTATAAGATATATGGAAGTATTCGATATCTCCAATAATAGAGCCAGTTTGTTGGCTATAACATTTTCCATGCATGTCAATTAGTCCGTAAGAGTTAGCTAAAAACCCATCAATCCCCCAACAATGTGTCTATAGACACGTATTACATAATGCATGTCGGATCGATGATCTGGTAGTCAATACTTAGACATCAATAACAAATGTTTCCTTTGTAAGTATCTATTTAAGCTTTTAAACGAGAATAGAGTTTGGCAACAACTGCTTAGAAAAAAGCTTAATGAATAAGACCGTAAGTCCGTAACAGTAGAATGTTGTTCTAGAGATTCTCATTTTTTGCAAGGGCATTATAAAGGTTAAAAATGATTTCTTCCGAAATGGATCATTCCATTTAGCATATGATTCTAAGTTTTTTTGGGGAGGATATTTGGAATATTTGTCATATTTCTTTAATATCTTCAGCTTGATGTCATTTTTACTAAAATAATTCAGCAAAAATGTCTTGCAGTGGCTAGATATAACGTTGCTTTTTGTCAAAAAAACCAGCCAACATCTTCACGATGGGGAATGGTTTCACATGACCCATAGAAGGTCTGTAAGGAACAACCCACTTTGGTCGAATAAAATTGCCAACAAGCAAATAATCAAGAAGAAAGTAGCGATAGAAACTCCCTGGACAAGGTAATCTCTTTGGAAAGATAAGGATTGGGGACACGATTCACCTTGACTAGACATTAATCTATAAATAGATAAGAATGCATCGATGAAGAAAGGAGTAATCTCCATAAATGGACTAAATTAACGTCGGGGAATTTATGTCTCCCGTGAAGCAACCAAGCTAGCCTAAAAGGCTTATTTAAGGAGATGCAACAGGTCGAGAAAGGCAAGCTGAACTAGATAGGTCCAATAGCAAAAGAACACCCATTAAGATCCATATTTTGTAACGTATTATTTTCAGCCGAACTGAACATAGGGTCATTATCCCAATGTGGGAGGTCTGAGCCAGTATAATTTTAAACTCTCCAAAAGATCTCTCAATAAATTATAAGTTTTTTATATTAAAATTTTCAGCAACTTCTAACTTACATAGACAAGGCCTTGAGCTCTGCCGGCACGCGTGCGTTGCAGTTAGTTGCATGCACGCGGGCTTCGGGACGCTTGATTGAGCTCCGCATGCATACCTGAAGCTAGAAAGAAAAATTGACTGCAAATCAACAAAGAGGAAAAAAAAATTAAATTAACATCCCGTATTCTACGTACTGGTTCCATGTTCATATCCATCCCAATTAATATCCCATCAAAACAAGCATATTGTGGCTCCATGTTCAAATCCATCTTGCTGTAGACGGTGTATATAAAGCGCGGCAGCAACGAATTGTTTACAGGCAAAACTGGCGCTTGACGGAGTGTCATGATTGTGGCACAAATTAAAGAAAACCTTACAAGAGTACTATGGATCGGACTTGGGTTTTTTAGCTTTGTGAAGTAGGATCAAACCATATATTCGAGCTGCAAGCATTTACTACTACCCAAATATAGCACACCGATGTATTTAATACACGCATGTACTCTAATTAATCACTTCTTGGACATGCGAGATTGTCTAAAATGACAGGAACTATATATAGAACCGGAGGAAGTAGTATCATGGGACGTTGATCCTCTGTCATTATGACAGAGTGATATTAGGTACCGTCACATGAACCTTATACACATAGGGTACACATATCAATGACTCACATGTCAAAGGGGGAATGGAAGAGGATCCGGACAAAGAAAAAACACGTATACTATCGATTCACACCGTCCGTGCATATGTGCGCGCATCCACTGATCGAGGTCTAATCTTTCGTACCAGTTTGGCCCTACGGCACCAGTTTCTTGGAAATCTTTTTCTGGCCTTTTCCTTTACTAGCGGCAAAGTGGAGGCCTATATATATGCATCGATGCATATATTCAACAATACCTTGAGAGTTAATTTGACCCTAATTTCTTGTTAGTTTTCGTATTAATTTGTTCTTGCTATAATCTACGGATAACTCCTCAATTGTAGCCTTCAATATATATACAACAGTGGGCGCCTTTGCTCACTGTTTTAATTTACTGTAATCAAAGTGGAGGCCCCTTATGCACCATGAATGCTTTTGATTCGCTCTCTACTGGCCGGCCGGATCATCCGTTGATCCGGACAATCATCAGCCTTTAGTCACTACTTATTCAAAATTTGCAAATATCAAATCCAATCTAATTCAATCAAGCTGCAAATTAAAGTGCCTGGTCACACAATTAATTGGAGTAGACTTGCTCCAGCTATAAGATATATGAAAGTATTCGATATCTCCAATAATAGAGCTAGTTTGTTGGCTATAACATTTTCCATGTCAATTACTCCGTAAGAGTTAGCTAATTAAAAGCCCATCAATCCCCCAACAATGTGTCTATAGACACGTATTACATAATGCATGTCGGATCGATGAATCATTAATTTCTTCCTCCACTGGCTTCGTCCCCACTCTCTCCAACCCATTTCTTCTCTAACTCCAGAAACATCACCTTTGATTCCACTGCCCGACCCTTTCGCCTCGCCGCCGCCATGGCTATCATCGCCTTATCGCCGCCATAGCCCTCCACGCCTCACCACAAACGGCCCCTTTTGTCGTCTCACGCCGCCATCGCTGCTGCGGCCCCTCTTCATCTTGCCACCCTGGCATATACATGTCCCGACGACTTCAACGTGGCATGGCAGCTCCAGCACATGCACCACTCCGGCGGGCCATAGGTGCAGCGCCTCCCTCAACGCATGGCTGCTACGGTAGGGCGCGAGTGCAGTAGCTTCGATAGGAACGCAACGACTCACATTGGCCATGGGTGCAATGACTTCAGCGGCACGCGGCTGCTTTGCAGAGATAACTGCAGCGAGGTGCGACTGAATCGGGGGACATGGTGTTGTGCCTCTGCTTGGGGCGGGCTCTTGCTACGGAAGGGATGGAAGGAGAGAGAGAGAGAGAGCACGTGCATATGCATCCGATGGAGTGCTTGTCGGTGTCTGGGAAACGCACCTGCTGAGGGCAGCGGGTCCACAGACCGGCAGACGAATTTATAGTTGGAGTGAGGCCCAACGACAACCCTTCCTAGCAGCCCGGGGTGGCGGCCGAGCTAGCTGGGGCTCTGGCTACGCGGTCTTCCGGGACTGTGCCTGGTGTGACCTGGGATCCGGGTACAGATCCGTCGTATGGTGAGATTGAGAGGGGAAGAGAGAAGAGGCGAAGGAAATACAAACCGTGGGAGACAAGTGATTTTACCCTGTTTCGAGCCTCCACTGCCGGATAATAGCTCTACTCCAGCACTCGTTGATGATTTGGTGGAAAACAATACAGGGGCGCCGAGACCGGGCTAGGAGGCGCCGATCCCGAGCTTACAAGGGAGTTTCGGACACTGAAGTAACTGGAATCTACTCTGCTACGACTACTGCTAAGGAAGCTGCGGATGCTCGTGTTGCTAGCCCTACTGGACCTTCTTAGACTTGGTCGTTATGCTGGGCATGCTTCTCCTTTTATAGGCGCGGCGGGTTGTTCAGAGCTGATACTGCGGGTCCCGCGCCTATCCATGCTTTGTCCATCTTTAGTGGCGGCGCCCTTGTCTCGTTCCGGGCTCCGTCCTATCTGTGGCCTGCAAAGAGAAGCATGTCTGATCAGTACTGGACACGTGTTCGTCTTGGTATGCCAATACGGGAAGCAGCCTGCACAGGGAGAAAGCACTTTACCTTTAACCCCTATATGGCATTGACTGGTCGGAGCCAGCCTCGCGCCACCCGTTAGGGGCGTCGCGTAGCGTGGCAGCCGTTGCCATCTACCCAAGGGGCAAACGACATGACGGGCTGCCCGCGCGGTTCTCCCCGGGCTACGGATACCCCGGGAAGGTACAGTCCTCTCGGTCAAGGCCGAGGAAAGCGTGGTGGGGCATGACAGCTGTCGTCACTTGCCCAGGGGACAAGCGGACTATCCGCGGGGCCCTCTTCTGGGCTAAGGATAGCCCGGGAGGTGTGCAACACTCCTGGACACTCCTGGTTAGGACCGAGGGAGGTGTGGTTGTCTTGGTCAAGCCCGGGGACGGCCCCGGCAGGCTAGACGTCTCCTTTGGTACGGCCGGGGATGGCCTTCTGGGCTTTTTCTACGCGTGGCAGGCCGGTACGGATCCGGCCCAATGCCCATCTCGGGTGAACCGATTAGGAATCACCAACAGTGCTGTTGACCGACGCTTGGTGAAGCACCACCGCTTAGCGTGTTAGTGCTCTCTGTCCCCTCTCGCTCAGAAAAAACTGACATGAAAAGATTATATGTCTCTTAAATAGACTTTTATCTGTATATACTTACCCACTAATTAATATGATTCAATCGATTGTCTCTTTAGTATGTCCGTTTGTATCAGATTTCTCACAACATCTTCAACAATCCATGTTAGCTAACTATAAGAAATCTAAGTCAGCATTTTGCTTACGTGGAGGAGAAAAGGGTAAGAGGGAGACAAGAGCTAGCTCTTAAGGAATAGTCTCTATAATGCTTTTCAAGACAAAAGTAGACTACTAGACGTGAACCTATATATATTTTTTAAGAATATATTTATAGCCAATGAAAACTTGTCTACATGCTATTTTTATATAATATAGAGATCTTTTATAGCTAGTACATATGTGTAGGCGGTCAATTAGTTATTATCTCCATGTTTCTTCACACTTATACATCACAAGTCAATGTCAATGACTCTGAATTCAACAAAAATGCTATGTACGAGTGGATTTCAGATCCCCCGAGATACACCATCCGCCGTTGTTTCAATAGGCCCATGATGGATTGATCGAAACGCTGATGGTGCTATATAAGTGTGTCGTTTAGCTAGATTACTGTGCCTCTAATTGTGTATCTGTATATGATCTCTAATTTGACCATAAGCTTACACAATGGATCATTGGCATAAGCATGTAATTGCGGATATATGTACCTTGTCATGCCATATCGGATTGGAAGCAGTTGAGGCTCTAGATGTTATAGGTTGAGAATAGTTCTGGTCCTTTTCAGTATAAATAAAAACGATAAGTTACAGTCAGAAATTTATTATTTTTTACAAGCCAAACGCTAGCTGTTTGATGGGGCGATGATCTTTGGCTGCTAGTCTTTATGGCAAGAGCGCACTTCAGACTTTAATATTGGCCCATTGTTAATGTTTTTTTCTTAGTTTTGTTGAGTTAGTTTCCATCATTGGCTTATGAAAACTAGGCTTGAAGTACATATATATAGCATCGTGCAATTAAGCACTATGTAACTTCTTCTTTTTAAGTGATAAGACAGAGCTCCTGCCATCGCTTCAAGAAACAAACCAAACTTTGTGGCATTTTGGAGCTTTTTTTTGTAAGTTTTTTGGGCTTAATAGCTTAACGACTTAACAGATTAACGTCTTAATTATCTATGTTTTAAAAAGACATATGCTTTGGATTTTTTAAGTCCTTTTTCACTCTCGAAGATGGGTCCTAACGCTTAAAAAATCAAGTCAAACGAAATGGATCTGAATCTCGAGACTACCTCGGAAAGTTCTCGAAATTCGATCATTCCAGTTGTTTATCCGTTTAGGTTAGCTCAAAAGAACAGGACCTAAGTAAAGATTTCAAAACCATTATTTTTTTGTGTTCATCAAGCTCCCTCTATTGAGAGTTCACAACCTTTTCACATTATAACATAGCATATATATATTATATCCAACCATGCTTTAATTAGTAGAATTTTTACTGCCCCACATTTAGATGTACGTACGTAGTATGTCTAAAGCGTAATTAAGTGCTCTAAACCATTGGATCGTGAAGAATGAAAACTCCACGCTTAGAACATGTACAACAATCCACCTCATCAGTCTCTAAGGCATCTCTAAGCAGTGGCATGTAAGCTAATTAATAATGTGGAGGAGAGAATGTATGCATAGATATTTGAGCAATTGAGCCGTCTCTAATTCAAGAGTCGACTTTGCACGAGAATTAAGAAACTTTGTGTGAGTAAATTACCTATAAAACGATCAACCATCTCTACGTACCATTGTATATGTTGTCTCTAAGCCATCTCTAATGTTGTCTGTAGGTGACATAGCAATAGTTAGAGACAACTGTTGTCTCAACCATTATACATGCTCTTAGTTTAATATATCACAAAAAGTTCTTAGAGCATCATCAGTCCAAACTTAGCTAGCTAACTTAGGTTGATCAGCCACTATTTATAATTTACACTATTTTACTATTTATTTATATTTCTTTTCTATTTTATTTGCTACACGCCCGCCCTAAACTATGTCGCTCCATTGGTTACGCTCTTGACAAGGCCGTAGTAACCAAAATCTATCTGTCCTGCACATGGTTTGTCTCTTTGCGAGTGATGACCCAGATGGAAACCCTAACGAGTGGATCTAGGACATGAACTCTCGATGGGGCCCAAACCCATATCATTAATTCGAGCGAAGCAAGGAGCTATTCATCACTGGACCTGCTGCCTGCCGCCATTTGTAGTGCACAAGCTAATCGATGGCCACTCGATACTGTTTAATTGACATGGCTATGATAATGCTACCCACTTATGTATTTGCTGATCGATCGTATGGCAATGCTAGGATATCTGTTGGGTTTGTGGCAGTACCAATAATATCTTGTCGAGAACCAACATAAACGAACCTGCATCAGGGTCGACGATGTGCATGTTGTCCCATATCTTGTCTCATCCATTCTCCCATGGGACTCTTTTTCTTTTTCTTTTTTTTATCACCAAGAGCTCCTTCACGGGAGGTAGTATTTGGTGAATATTAATCTAAGTTGTCTATCATATCTTTCACCCTCTCTCTTGCATCGTTCTCTCATCATATTTCAAGTGACCTGCTACACCCCGCTAGTCTCTATGATCTCTTTCATTCTCTTCCCGCCTTCCATCATGGCTTGTTTCCTTTGCCTTCTCCTCCCCTCTTTTACTCTTGGAAGCCACTGAGGATGCAAGCATCGGTATGAAAATGAGATTAAGGGTGTGTGCTAGAAATTTACACTTCCTACCGGACTACAATCTCATCCAAATGAATGTGGCTCTAATCGGCAGTATGGTCAGCACGCGTGTATGAATCCGATGGTGATTTCCGGTACAACCACTTTATTGCACCACGTGGATCGCGAACAATCTCGACGGGCCGTTAAGATTGTGTGTTCTCTCGACCGCTTATGTATGGTTGTCGAGATTTTCGGTGGCCGTCGACATTTCAGGCTATTCATGTACTATTGGCTAAGCTCTCCTTGGACCACCGTTGAGTGCTTGCCCTCACTATAAAAAACATGCCAAATTTTAATGGTCAAAAACCTCTGTCGACGTCCAAGAATTGATCAACCGTTGAATCCCCGTGTCTTAATAGTCCTGCAATAAGCGCCAGGAAACACCATGTATAATCTCTCGACGGTCCTGACGTCCTGTGGTAGCCATCGAGACATTTGCCGTCTCCACCCGATGTCTTGCAGCACAACCATGCCATGACCCACTCTTGATCGCTTTAATTTGTAGTCCCTCCGTTCCAAATTGTAGTTCACTGTTGACTTTTTAAGACGCATTTTGACCATTCGTCTTATTCAAAAAAATTATGCAAACATGCAAAAATATAAGTCACACTTAAAATATATTTAATGATAAAACAAATCGCAACAAAATAAATAATATTTACATATATTTTAATATATTTGAATAAGACGAATGACTAAATAGAATATTCAATTTGGAACTGAGTGAGCAGCACTTTACCTGGCCGCACACTCCGTTGCAAACCAAAACGTTGTTCCATGGGTTCCACTTCCAACAAGCGTTAACTCACATTGGAAAGCATGAAAAACATTATTTTTATCAAAACGTCGTATAGCTAGCTTGCAGCTTGCTGCCTGCTGCCTCGAGATGTACCACACTAGATCCTAACATTGTCGCTGGACTGCAAAATATGCTTGACGAGAACAACCTTCTAGCGAAATCATTCAGAATGGCAAGGTCACTATTCGAAAAAAGGATCTTTGCATAAAATTGTGGAGCTAGAAGGTTGATCTTCCCCTACAAAGTTTTCGTTTGTAAACTTCTTTGTATTGCAACCGAACTCAAATGCTTGATATTTAACACGATTTCACAAGAATGATGCAATTATACAATTTTTCTTACAAGGTTGCATTTCACCATCCCAACCAATTGGTTTGAGGGCATCTTTAATAGCGTGTCCTTATTTTTGCACTTTTTTCAACACTAAACGTTCGTCCACATCACCCAGATTATTTCAGTTGTTCGATCAACGGTGGGACCAAAATATGACGGCCTAGATCGATCAAAGAAATTCTCACATAAAAAAAAAGATCTATGCCTAGAGATAAGCTCTAAATCCGATCTGATATATTAGAGATAGACTATGAGTTATAGATAAGCTCTATATGTCTAAATCCGATCTGATATATTAGAGATAGACTATGAGTTATAGATAAACTCTATATGCCAAAACAAATCTAGCCGCGCAAACGCGCGGGCCACCTTGCTAGTTTTAATATATTTGAATAAGACGAATGGCTAAATGGAATATTCAATTTGGAACTGAGTGAGCAGCACTTTACCTGGCCGCACACTCCGTTGCAAACCAAAACGTTTTTCCATGGGTTCCACTTCCAACAAGCGTTAACTCACATTGGAAAGCATGAAAAACATTATTTTTTTTTATCAAAACGTCGTATAGCTAGCTTGCTGCCTGCTGCCTGCTGCCTGCTGGCTAGCTGCGACCGTGCACCTTTTACCTGGTACTAGCTTGCTTGGCTGCCGTGCTGGCTAGCTGCATGCGCAGCCATGCATATATGTCCCTAGCTAGCTAACTGAGGAACGTACGTACGGGTCCATGGTGTCGTCCGTACGCACACGAGGAGCCAGAGGCTACCCTGGCACTGGCAGCATCACATGCTCGTCCTGTCGCCTTCTGATTCGGACAGCGAGCGAGCTAGCTGCTTGGCAATTATCTGCTCTCCTCGTAAGGCAGCGCCTGCCTGCCATTTCATGCATGCATTCGCCCATCCACAGACTACTGTATTTGCGTGCATATATACCTACCTACGTACCTACCCTGCGTACGCTCTTGCTGTAACGGTCCCTTCAAAAACCGTACTTTTAAACATAGTAGCCGAATGAAGGGAAGTAATCTTTTACGGCGCAAGACAAATCACGGAAGAAAATTTAAAGGCAAAATATTCGGTGCACAAGACAAGCCAGTGCATAAGTGCAAAAATTAAATCTCAACCCTTCATCTAAATCCAACGGCTCTGCTCTCTTCTTCTACTTCCTCACCCAGCCATCGAGCAGAGCAGAGTACGGGAGGGAGTTCCAGACAGAGAGGGCGCAGCCAGCGTGCGGCAGTGGCGACAACGACGGCGGCGAGCTGTGGCGGCGGCGGCGGCGACAGCCTCTCCGCATGGACTGCCTCCACCGCGCCGGCGCCGGCCCGCCCCTCCGCCTCCACCGTATCGGCGCCGCCCCTGGCCTCCGCCTGCACCTCGTCGGCGCCGCCCCTCACCTCCATCACGCCGGCTTGGCCGCGCCCTTCCGCCTCCACCGCGCCGCCCCTCGCCTCCGCCTCCACCGACGTCGGGCCGCCCCTCCGCCTCCACCGCTCCGCCCCTCTCTCTCCACCCCGCCGGCGCCGCCCCTCGCCTCCGCCTCGAAGGGTTGAAATTTAATTTTTGCACTTGTGCACTGGCTTGTCTTGTGCACCGAATATTTTGCCAAATTTAAAAGAGTTAATGATCGATAGAGGAAGTAGTTAATAGTAAAATGGAGTATGAGATAGAGGATCGATGCTCTGATACGCTCTAGTGTTTAAAGTTTTAATATCTAAAAAATATGTAAGATATATACTTAAAATTATTCTTTCATCGGTTATAGTAGGCATATATAATAGGCGCACAGCTAGCTTCGCTAGATCACGACATGGCACCCAAAGTTAGTAGGTTGGAGTGGTGGTCAGCAGTCAGCACACAGTTGATTTTGACGCTACTGCCACCTCACATGGAGCGGCTGCAGCTGCAGAGCTTTGCTTCGATGATCCACCATGTACTTCATTGACTTTTCTCTGGGAGGGCACACAAGTATGCGCCGTTCATTGCAAAATATAATGGGATAGAGCAAATCCAGTTGGCCCTCTATAATACTGTAGCAGATATAGAGAGGGTTGCTGGAGGGAAGGAATGTTTTAGAGGGTAGTATAAATTGCGAAGGAATTTTAGAGTGGTGGATAGAGGGGACGCTAATAGTGTTTCAGAGGGGAGACGTAGAGGAGCCGTTGAAGTAAGCCAGTGGATATCTACATACCGACAATACAATACGAAGCTGCTAAAAATCTCGAAGCTGCTTCCTAGTAGCATGCATGTGAATGGTAGCCCTACCTTAATCCTATGTCCTATCACAGTAGGGTTTAAATAAATATAAGAGATAAAAATATAAAGATTATAAAGAGAGACAGAAAACGATTGAACAGTGAATGAACAGTATTAATGGTTCTTGACAGGACCAGCATTGCGCGCGTATACCCTAAATTTCTCAAAAATGAATCAAATCAACTAAATTCTCAAAGCCCCTGGAGTTCAGTGTTTTTACCAACTCGGTTCAGTTAATTCAGAAAGATCATTAATCCTCGATGGGGTTTGTGAGTTGTGACACAAGAAAAAGGGCAGTCGATAGATTATCACTACCTTTCGGGCGCAGGCTCCGTGGATTTATAATCCATGCAATGTACAAGAGGATATTTACAGTAATTAATTACAATGGTAATGCGGCAATGATATGTACACTACACCGGTCATATGTTACAGTCTTTTGCATTCTTTCTATATATCGAATATCGATCACCTTCTGATTAATTACCATTACCAATCTAGCTTGGATACTTAAGCAGAATTAAGCCTTTAGTCAGCCAAGATGAAGCACCATTTGCAGACCCAAATTAACTGTTCATCGGGCAGATCATCAAAGTGATATCCTAAACTAAGAATGAACAACCTTAATTAATTAGGCGCAAAATGGAGAGAATAAGACCAGAGAGATTTACAGCCAGCGCGAGGGATGAACCCTGCAACGGGAAGGACCTGTTCTAGAGTCTCAGCTCGAGGTCCAAGAAATTCTGACCGGCGCCGGAGAAGGCGGTGCTTCTTGTGGCAGCGTTCTCCGGCGCGGCGGCGGCGGCGGCGGCGGCGGGGGAGACCATTCTCACCGGCACCACGAGGTTCGCCGGATCGATGAACCGCGCCGCCGCGGCGCCGCCGCCGGACCCGTTGCTCCTCACCTCGGCGCGCGGCGCCGCGTTGCCGCCGTGCGACAAGATGGGAACGGACATGGCCGCGGCGGCGCGCTCGGCGACGGTGTCGGCGGCGTCGAGCTCACCGGCATAGAGACCGTAGGCGTACGGGCTGGGGCTCCAGCCGGCGACGCGCTCCTTCCTGTGCGCGTTCTGGTGGCCGCCGAGCGCCTGCGACTTGACGAACGTCTTGTCGCAGAAGAGGCACGAGAACAGCCGCACCTCCTTGCCGGCGATGCACGCCGTCGGCACCGCCGCCCCGCCCTGGCCCGCCGGCGCCAAGGCCAGCGACAGGTCCACCACATCGCCTTGCGACAACGAAGACGACGACGACTCCGCCATGCGATTAGAATCAAGCAGCCATGTACACCACCATATTTTATTTCTCGAGTGTTTCTGTCAGCTCACTTGTCAGCTAATGGATGACACAACTACTCCCCAAATCTGTAGTAGAGTAGCAGCTGGAGTGTATGAACAAATGGAGGCATGGAAGTGGGAGGAGACCAATGGAAGATGAGGATATATAGAGTTCCTGCGTTCTGAGTTGTTCGGCACTTTGAGACTTATGAGACGAGATTGGGACGGATGTTTAATTCTTTTCACCTATGGGTAGTGTCGTTTTTTTTTATGGAAGGATAAACAGTCAGCTTTTAAAGCCCTTTTCAATAAGACAAAAGCCCCCAAAAGACAAAATTGCCCTATGATCTAAGAAGCAAGTTTTTAATGGCTTTTTCCGAAAACAGCTTTTAGAGAAACTGCAACTCAAACGAACAGGACCTTAAGTCACAGAAGCAAAAGGAGGCAATGGCTACCATACAAGGGCCGAACCAGAAGGCAAAAGAGACCGAATGAAAGTGATTACTAATCTATCTATCTGATATTATTATTTTAAAGAATTAAAGAGTAGTTAAATAAAGACACCACGTTTATCCTAAAGTACTACTCTCTCCGGTCAAAAAAAAAAGTCGTTTGTTGACTTTTGACTTTTGGACACGCCTTTGACCTTTCGTCTTATTCAAAAAATATGTAAGTTATCATTTTTTTGTTTTGATTTGTTTTATCATTAAAGGTACTTTAAGCATGACTTATATTTACACATGTTTGCACTAAATTTTTGAATAAGTCGAATGGTTAAAGGAGTGTCCAAAAGTCAACGGCGACTTGTTTTTATGACCGAAGGTAGTACAAATTTTCACATTAATCGGAGAAAAAAAGGAAAGATGTACATCACCGATTATAATGGGATCAGATTATAAAGGATTAGATTAAATGAAGAGTTTATATCAACCGTAGTAAATAAATAATAGAAAAAATGTCCATATCAACCACAAATATAGAAAAGGAATCTATATTAACTATAATAAAGCAACATATATTAAGAATAAAAAATCTATGTCCACGCAAATGGACGGGACACATAATATATAAAAAGCAAAATTAAAAGGAATCACAACATTAATCCTAAATAACTAAAAATTCCCATGCTAATTGAAGAAGAAAAGTTCTACATCACTGATTCTTGTTGACTCAAATTATAACAGAATTAAAATAAAATAAAAAATAAAAATAAAAAGAAATAAGCATACTCCATGCAGGATTTTTAGAAAAGAATATGTATCAGCCACAACAAAAACATAGACATTTAAAATAAAAAAATAGGAATATGAGTCTATGTAAGATAAGAACAGAGGGTTCATATTGGCTATCGCACACAGTAAAAAATACATAAATTTAGAATAAAAATTGAAATAAAAGTTCTTAGGCTTCTTAGGATGCACCGATTTACAATGAAAATCAGGTTTCTCATGGGTGCACTGATTTTTGAATGGTTCAGTAAAAACACATTTTTCATATATTTTGCATGAATATATAAAACATTGTGAAAATCATGACTATACAATGGTGCTAGTATAGCCTGATGGCTGGTCTTTACTCTTAGTATGCTATAGTTTGCAAGTTTGAGCCATCACGGTTTATTTTTGCTAATTTTTTTGTTCAATTTTAGATTTCAAATTTTAAAAATAACAAAATTCTTGTGTGAAAACTAGTGCTAGATTATAATGTGAAAAGGTTGTACACTCCACAGAGGGCTTCAAGAACCCAACAAATTCATAAAAAGTGGCATTGAAATGTTTGAGAAAAACCACTCAAAATCTTAACAAATGGTTACAGAATGATACTGCATTATTTGAATCGTATAAAAATAACAAACTTTTAGCGCTACCTTCTAGTTTAAATTTAAAAAGAAACGAAAAGTTAAGGCCTAAAGGGAGAAGACGAAGACATGAACATCATTTAATTTTGTGGACCCACTAGCGGGCCTTACTCAGTTACTTGTTTTGAAAATTTAGTGATCGAATTTAGGAGTCTCTCTAATTAGCAGCGCTAAGATCATCTATTATATGTATATGTATATGTATATGTATATGTATATGTATATGTATATGTATAGAGAATAAAACTGAATTTTCGTTGCTTTAAATAATTGATCATATGTTGGTAAATTTTAAATAAATAGCATTAAAAATATACTGCTAATTAATAAAAAAAGGATGGTCAAATAATTGAAGGGAGAAACTAGGGAGACCAGAGTAAACCAGGACCTATATATGTAGGAGTAGCTCAACTGCTCAAGCACACTGCCACAGTCAAGTCCGTACAAGGTAAAGCTAGTCTCAGAAAAAAGTTGTGTCCGTACGAGGCGTGAAAGGCTATCGTGCACACTGCCAAGCAAGTGGGGGCTGCACAATATATGGCTCGAATGCCACAAATTAAAGAAGAATCAGAACACAATATATGATCTCGGCTAATGCACTGGTATTAGTAACCTCAAGGGCATGCTTAATGCTTCCTCTAAATTTTATCCCTCTCATCACTATTCATCCACTTTTCCATTATTATCCCATCTCTTTCAATATTTATTTTTCTTATATTTCATTATCTATCTACTGCTACAGTGTTTTAAGAAAAAATGAAAAGAAAATAGAGTTAGCATTGAACATGCCCTAAGATCCACAACTGCACCGTTGCAAATCTCATGGACAACTAATCAACCGTACGTTTGAGATTTTCTTTATATCCAACTCGGGTATATGAAATTGCTATATGTAATTTTTTCCAGGAAAGAATATTTGTACGGTATTGCATTTTTTTTAAAAAAAATTATAGATAAGGCTCCATTCCGTGCGGTTTACTAATATATCTGTTTAATTCATTTGATAAATTTTCGAATGCTTTCTTGTGTTTTTTTTTGGTCATTTCTCTATCGATAATGTTGAAGTCACTTGATAAAACATCTGCAAATCTGGCTTTCATCAGTACTAATATTGGGCTTTCGATGCCATTAACGGACAAAAACTTCTATTTATGCAAACAGAGCAACCTCGTGCTAAAACTATCTGCTAATCTCCTAGTGGGTTAGAAAAGTCAAAAGTGATATTTGGTGCTAATCTTCGATATGATCAAGAACCACTTGGACTGTAATGTGGAGGGCTAGATTTCACTGTTGCTACAATGGTTGACGTTACTGGTCGGTCGGCCGGTTGCATGTGTATCGATCCATGGAGGAAGACAGGCAAGCGTACACATATATGCTGGGGAAAACAGTCTAGTGCCCTGCTTGCTTCCTCTCGTCAACTTCTTTATTCAACCGCTAATTGACCAGAATCGCAGGGAAAAGTCGCATTATATATGTATATATATATATGCCAATATAGAGTTTAGGTAGCATGAACCAACGAGGCTGCAGGTGGGGATCGAGCTAGCTAGCTAGCTAAGCTCATCCATTTAGTTCTATAGTTGGTTTAAGACGGAAAAGTCTTTCAAAAAAATTCTAAACTATAATATTATCAAATCAAATAAGAACTTATTTGAGATTAATTTTAACTATCTTTTGTATATTTACGATTAATGCTAGCTGTTTTTTTTAAAACCATGAAATTACCATGCCAACCGATTGAGTAATGCATATCTCAAATTATTTTAAAGTTCTACATTTTTGGAATTTAGAATAAAATACGCAAGGCCTTTTAATGGGAGCAACAAATGTGTCACGACCTTGTAGGTCTATGCCACATATTGGGCTACAGATCATATGGTCAATGGTCCATTGTTCAACAAAAGAAAAACCACCTTGAGCCGCCCATGCATACAATCTTAGAGTGGTTTAACAAGGGTCACAAAAGTCCTCACAGGCCACAGCTATAAATCACCACTGAGTGAGACCCAAATTTTCACCATCCTTTGAACCCGAATGGTGGACTTCACAACTAAACCATTCCAGCACCAAACTACTAGCCTATATATTCTCTTTGAAGTGGCTTCTGCCTTATAGATAAGGTAAGGCAGGGGTATCACCATGCTCAGCGATTATAAGCTAGCTAGTGCTCACACACCCCACCGAGAGAAGCTTGGCTCCTGGATCTACCAATTGTCACGTACATATTCCGCGCTTGCATATGCACCGTGGCATCGAAAAAATCTAGCTCTTTTTTTTTGAATGAATTGGCAGGAGCACTGCCTAAAGCTTTATAGATGAAATAAAGTTGGACAAAAACAAGACAACAACACACTGTACACAAAAGAAAAAACCAAAAGCACCCAGAAACGGGTGTAGCAGCACCGAACTACGGGCCCTCAGCCATGATCCTTGGCCCCGAAGGCTAACAGCATGTTGAGCAGGTCGGTTCTAATGAGAAGAACAACCTCCTGGAAAGTCGAGTATGCATCTTGAAAGATCCTTCTATTCCTTTCTTTGCATATGTTCCAACAAATATATATATGACAATGCCATTGAAGTATCGTCTCATCCTCGCTTGCAAATTACTTCTCAAGTACATCCACCATTCACTGAAAGTTTGCCTGATTGCCGCTATATGAAGACGAGCTTTAGGAAGCTCATTGAAGATGCAACACCAAATAGATCTAGTGAAGCTGCAGGAAACAAACAAATGCTCCACTGTTTCTTCATGTATACCACACAGAGGGCATATATGACAGTACGGCCAACCCCTACTGGCCAGGATATTCGAAGTGAGGATTTTACTCTGTTTGTGCCTTCCAGATAGTATTATGGTGATGATCTTGGATTGAATCCTGAAATTGAGCAAGGTAAGCAGATTGCGCACTATACTTCCATGTGCATCCACCTCAAAGCTGTTTTGTCGTCGATCCCCGAGTGAAGGACGACCCTCTGGCAATTTGTCCATAGGATCAAGAACTCCTGAATCTCAGCCTCACTTGATAATCCCTCAAGGTCAGCCGCCCAAGCACCATCAGAGATGGTCTGATGGACAGAAAGCGAGCGCCTTGTTGAGAGGGCAAAGCAAGCGGGCGCTAACACGTCCATAGGAGAGGAGCCCTACAACCATGCGTCCTTTGAGAAGTTGAGAAGCCGCCCATTGTTTGAAAATAAGACACGTTGGCTTTGAATAGGTCGGCATCAGCGGAGTCATGAGGGATGGAGAAATTGACCCAAGGCCTATTGGGGTGCTCCCACCTCTGCCGCAGCGCTCTACCAAAGCATATAAGAACTTTAACTCTCAAACCGTCAAATTTCTTTGGCCGACACACTGTGCATGCAGTTCTGCATAGGGATGGCAATGGGTACCCGAAACCCGATACCCGACGGGTATTTACTCTATTAGGGTACGGGTTTGGTCCAATACTCATACCCACGGGTACGTTAATGGGGGAAAACCTTCACCCGTCGGGTATGGCGGGTATGGGTATGGGGTACCACCACCCGTACCCGTTTACCCGTGGGTAACCCAGTCCCTCCCTCACCCAGGCCTAGGCCCAGCCGCTCCAAGCCTCCCACATCGGCGGATCGGCCCATCTCTCCCTCCCTCTTCTCCAGGCCGAAGGCCCATTCCACATACCCCATCTCACCTCTCTCCCCCCGCTCTCTGCCTTCCGCCCTTCCCTCACTCGCTCTCCCACTCTACCGACCGCTGCCGCCTGGGAAAACCCTAGCGCCCGTCCTCGTTCCTCCTCCCCTCGCCGGCGTCTTCTCCACCACCACGCCTCCTCCCGTCGGCGTCTCCTCCCGTCATCGGCGTCTCTCCACCACCACGCCTCCTCCCGTCGCCAGCACCGCCTCCACCACCTCCTCCAGCCACCCGCCGCCACCCCTCCATCATCACCGCCAGATCCGCAGCCGCTCCTCACAGGTCGTCTCTCTCTCACACACCTCATCGCCATGGTTGGCTTGGCGTTGGATGATGGGTACGGGTAACCTAGTCGGGTGAAGAATACCCAACGGGTTCGGGTACGGGGGAAATTGGTACCCGAGCGCGGGTACGGGTATACCCACGGGTGATTTTTTGCTAGACGGGTATGGGTCTGGGGCATCGATACCCGGCGGGTATGGACCCGTTGGCATCCCTAGTTCTGCAGTTCTATGGCACACCAACCTAGCTACATGTTGTGGGCAGCAGCTCATCGATGGAAATCACCTTGAGCACCCATGCATACAGCCCCCGATCGAGTTCATGTGCATCTCCATCTCCATCTCCGTCTCCATCAATTCTCCAGCTCTGTGTTTGTTCGTGCTCTCCTGGGAATCTATAGGACGACGACTGGTGCGAATTAATTCTAGCATCTCGTGAGAGCCTGCAGCCAGCACAGATCGATATGCATGGTGATACAGGCACGAGAGAGACCTTACAATGCCAAAAATCCTGCCACTAGCTTCACATATATAGATCATGCATCTATACAATAAGCGCTAAGGCTTTGTTCTTTTCAGCATATCGTTGCGTTCGCGTATTACTGTAACAAATTTAAAAGCCTTCGAAATGAGGTCTAAAGATTATAAAAAAAATTAAAAAATAGTTTTAAATTTTTTGTAAGGACTATTAAAAGTCATGAAAAAAATCGTTACAACATAATAAAATTTGCTACAGTAATACGCAACGATATGATACCGTGAAAAGAACAAGGCCTAGCTAGCTAGTACAGGTAGATGACACTGCCAAAGTGCCAATTGCCAAGACAGGTCGATATTTCTCCTCAACGAACTGCATGCCCACATGCGGTAGCTGAAAAGTAGAACATCCGGTGATCGATGGATCACATTATTTATATATCTGGGCAACAAGATATTGTGCATTTTACCAGCGAAATAAATCGCAATGCATTGATCGGCGGAATATAGCCGACCACATGCCATATCAACCACATGATTTATGGAACAAACGTTGGTAGCTAGGATATGGCGTGACAGACGGCAGGCATTGAACGCTAATTAAGGAAAGATATAAACACCAAATATCGTCTAGCACTCCCATGTAGTCAGAACGGTAGCATGACAAACGTTTAGACTATATCTGAAGTGAAGACCCTTGGTGAAGATATCCAAATACCATGAAGTAGTAGGTATCAACCCAATCGGCATCTGAGTAAATAATAGGGACATAGTATCTGTGTGGTGAATTAAAGCCGCAAACTATGATCCAAAATGTTCTGAAGATAACGAAGGATACACTTGAACAATAAATAGGGCTCTTGAAAGTCATGCATTATCTTTCGTTTTACCGATACAACCATTCGGCATTATTAGGCTGTTTGGTTATCTTCTCAGTTGAATCAGACTATATGCGCTGAGCCAGGCTGAGATGATGCAAATGATTGTTGTTTGGTTAGGTGTATGAGATTGTACAGGCTGCGTAGAGATGTTGTTTGGTTGACTGCACAAAGGAGAGAATGGCATGAAGAAATTGAAAAGAGGGATGAAACATTTTAAAAAATAAATTCTAGAAAATCAAAATAACAAAAAATCAATTACGAAAATAAAAAAATTCAAAAGAAAGTCTCATAAATAAATAAATTCAAAAAAGAAAATTTTAAACTTTTAAAATTTATATGGCAAGTGTGGTCTCGTTTTGTTCGAAAAAATATCAATAACCCATTTTTGAAATCGTTTTGGTATTTGAAAATACTAATCAAAAGATATAGCAAATAAATGAATCAAATTTGTTGCGCATGTGGTTGTTGCTGTATCCGCGTAGCCTGGCTCTGGGGAAACGCCCAATTTGGTCGTATCTCCAGAACCTGGCCCTGAGGGGTTAATTGCATCTGGAGAGCCTGGTTCAGATGGGTGAGAAGACAACCAAACACCCTAGTTTTGTATCTGTAGATGCAAAACTCTTTGGATGCAGGCAACCAAACAACCTATATATTCTTATTTCTATTACGGGAAAGAATTGGAGTACTTTGGCAATTATTGATTTATTTCCAATTAATAGTAGCTAAAAGACACTTTTAAGCATATCCCTTCACTACTGCGGATCGGGGTTTCCAAAGCGGCCCATCACAAGCGGCTCGTTTTAAGCCGCTTGCGACCCGATCGCCACAAGCGGCTCGTTCTAAAACCGCTTGCACAGGTCTTACGAGCCGCTTGGCCTACCCCGATCCGCAGTAGTGCTTCTATTAAAATGTGTTCTTGTGATACGTGCAGAATGATGATGGCCGTACTACCAAAATTCCTAACCATCACACTTTCATCCAACGGTGCATATATACATCATAAAAAAAAATATACTTTTCATCTATCTACATCAATTTTTTTAAATTTTAGTATGTTGTTGTTTTGGAAGCTTATGATTAGTAAGCTGTTGACTTGATTTACTTTTTATGATTGTGCTCCCTCCGTTCGCGAAAAGAAATCGATGTTTACCTTTTTACGCATGTTTGACCATTCGTTTTATTAAAAAAAGTTACGTAAATATCATTTATTTTGTTGTGATTTGGTTTATTATTTAATGTATTTTAAGTATAACTTATATTTTTTACGTATTTGTAATAAAATTTTGAATAAGATGAATGATCAAACGTGTGTCCAAAAGTCAACAACGACTTTTTTCGCAAACAGAGGGAGTATTATAGAAAGTTCTCAGTGGCATCCATAAAAAAATAATCAGCTAGAGCTAATGGTATATACATGCAACTTAGTCGAGCATAAAACTGCAGCTAAATTTTTAGTAATAAGAAATAGCCAAAATGGAGAGTATCGAGATGTAATATAGTACGTTAAAGGTAAGCGTAGCTGCAACGCACGCGTGAAGAAACGCAGTAGTCATTTGGGCTAAAATGCTCCCTCAGTGTAATACCAGTCTTGTTTGTTCCCTGTTGTTTTCGAAGAGTGTCGTTTTTGTCCTTTAACCGGCTTTGAGGGTGGTTTTGCTGACGTGGACGCGTCAGCAAAACCACCCTAAAACAACAGGGAACAAACCACCCTAAAGCCGGTTAAAGGACCAAAACGACACTCTTCGAAAACAACAGGGAACAAACAAGATTGGTATTACACCTGAGAGAACAATTTAGCGCAAACGTAATAGTTGAGGGGACCAAATTAAGTGGTACTAATAATCCTATTTTGTTGCATTCGATATTCCTTCAATTCTTAGCAACGTGCGGATAATCCGCCAGTACGAATAGGGTTTTTTTCTTTAACAATATATGAGGAGTTGTATCACCCTCGATCTCTAGTTCGATTTTGTTCGCGCTCTCCCGGATGTTAGGATCACTCCAAGTTTTTAGCATCTATGCAAGTACGAGAGAGACCTTACAATCATAATGCCAGTACTACGTACAACCGGTCACTGATCTCACAGTTTGAGATCTACATCTCACATGCGCTAGCTAGTTAACAAGTATTTCGCCTGTGCTGTGTTGGATGCAGGGGAAAGAAAACACTGCAAAGAAAGCCAACATCATACAGGGCCCAAGTCGAGAATATGGCGATGATATGGAGATGATCGACACATGCATGCATGTATATATAGCTAGCAATTGTAGCTAGTTAATTTGTTCATCGACTCTTTAATATTTTTTCTCTATATATAGTTTTTACTTCTTAAAATTGGCATGCCAGAGCTCTGACATGCACTGAAGAAGAAGATTGGCGTCATTTTTCCCGGTTCATCGACGGTAGGGAACAAGACCAAAAAGCGACTTGTCCTGTCCTAGCGAGGTTTATGCGTCCGTGTCATATGACATTAGTTTATCGATATACATTCCCAAGTATGATAGCAAATTTTATCGATGTTATCCAATAACCTTTAGAATGATAAATCATCGAATCCTGAAAGGTGGAAATTTTTTGTGCTCCCATTTCCTGGAAAAGCTAAGCATACCGTACGTCATGAAGATCCAACGAAGACTAGTCTCCAAGGAAAAGTCAGCATTTGTTGCAGTTACGAGGTCAGGATCCTGTGAAAGCTAGCTAGATTGGTGATGGAGTACCGTCAGTCCATCACGTACTCCATCAGAGATCAGACATCAAACGCCAATAACTCGCCACCAAACCGCACTGCAAACCAAAATGACAGTACGGCAGCGCATCGGACAAGTATAATATTACAATTGATTAAACAAACTTCTAGATTGTGCAGACTATAACCATTAGATTTAAACATACTCCTATCCCAAATGCTGTTCCTTGCCACCTGCAATGGAGGGCAAGGCGGCCGTACGTGACCATCAAAATATATACATATCATTAGGAAAAGGACTCGGCTAACAGAGCTGGTCTATCTAATTGAGCTGTACTTTTTCAAATGTTACTCTATTTAATGCAAATCAAATGAAGATGGTCTAGCTTAATTAGCACCTACTCGTTTAACTGCGTTAAGCACAACTTTGTCCTTGGTCTATTAGCCTCTTTTGTATATTGAATCCCTAACCTGTCCATGGAATCATAAGGATTAAATGTAAACGTGCTGACAAGTGAGTTTTTTTGCCATAAGTTTAGAAAAGCTTAAGTCTCGACGAATCGACCTGCAATAGTACGTATGATTGAGTGACACTTACTGTTAACGTCAGCGGAGGAAGACAAGTGGAAGCCCATTCATGTGCTCATGTGCTATTTATGCTTTGGATTTAAATGTTGATCAATTGAACTCTTTTATATAT
This sequence comes from Raddia distichophylla, assembly GCA_005191435.1. Classification (NCBI taxonomy): domain Eukaryota; kingdom Viridiplantae; phylum Streptophyta; class Magnoliopsida; order Poales; family Poaceae; genus Raddia; species Raddia distichophylla. The sequence goes on from SPJY01031469.1 coordinate 1,017,877, forward strand.
ATACTTGATGATGATATTGATTGTCATATATATATATGTGGATTCTGGTCATAGTTGAGGTCAAAGAAATCATGCCTAATGGTGAAAGAGCATATTTTTTTTTTCTGTAACTAGGTTAATTCTGGTGCACTATGTCTAAGTGCTCTAATTAAGATCGGTGGACTTGGCTAATTTCACTTTAGGTTGGAAGGTTGGATCGATAGAGTTCCCACTCCTTCGTCAGTGAGGTTTCGGATGATCATGTAACTTTTGTTTCCGGTATTTTCGATGCAAAAGAAACTACAAGATTGATGTGAAATATTTAATTTTGTTAGGAGTCATATACAGATACTTAATTAATTAATCCAAGCAGGACATATATATATATATAGTAGTAGTATATCTCTGTTAACCAAAATATCTATCCTGTGCATGCATGATCTGTCTCTTAGCGATTGATAACCTAGATGGAAACCTAGCTGACAAGTGGATCTAGGTCTTTGGGACCCAAACATAACGACAAGAGTGGATCTAGTACATGAACTATGGGCACCCACACCCATTTCATTAGAGCTATGATGCAAGGAGGCATATATCACTGACCCCTGGCTGCCGCCATTACAAAAGCTAAATCGATGGCCAATGATTACAGGCATGGCTACGATCGATGCTGCCCACTTACACACGCGCCGACCAATCCAATATATATGGCAGTGCTAGGTTATCTGTGAACACCAGTCTAGTTTTGTCGCAGTACCAATCAATTACATTTCAATATCTGAACATACTAGCTCGTACATGAAAATTAGCAGTCAAAGCTGTATTTGATCGAAAACCATCGATCGCCCATGACATTGTATATTTTTTTTGAGCTAAGAGCAGGAGAGTTGTCATCTATTGATCAAAGGAGAAGTTTACAGAGTTTGTGGTTTTAAAGCCCTCCCCCAGAGGACGCACAAAGAATTAAAAGATTACGAAATGCGCTTCTGCGGTTGCCCACATCTGCCGGTCATCTAGAAGTTGTCGAAGGACCACGTCCGGTGGTCGTTCGGATGAGCGAAAAACACGATTATTCTTATCGAGCCAGAGATGCCAAATGGTGCCGATGGCAATGGAGAGGGCTGCTTTTGGGTTGGCATCCTGGGCGACATTGATTTCCCACCAAAGCGGCAGCTCGGATTTCCATTGCCAGTGTGACAGGTCTAGGGTGGAAAGTCGAAGCGAAGTGGCAAGGGGCGTCCAGATGAAGGAGCTGAAGCTGCATTCCAGGAAGAGGTGCTCTGGAGTTTCTAGGTTCCTCAGGCAGAGGGGGCAGAAGTAAGCGTTGGGCAATTGCCTTCGTACGTAGTAGTGCATCGGCTGTCCATATCTTCCTGGCCAGAAGCAACCAGACAAAAAACTTGCATTTCGATGGGGCCCATATCCGCCAGACCTGCACTGCGGGGAGAGCGCGCGACGGCCAATGAACTGCATGTTGTAGGCAGTTTTTACGGAGAAGCGACTGTCTGTGGAGAAACGCCATGTGATCCGGTCATCTTCAAGTGGAGTCAACGATACTTGAGCGAGGCGGAGGAGAAGTTGGACAAGTTCAGTCACGAGGGAGGGATCCATATTGCGCCTTAGGTCGATTAGCCAGTTGTTGTTCTCAAGCGCCTCCATGACGCTTCGCCCTTTCTGATGGAAGCCAGGAAGAGCCGCGGTGCTAATTTCTTTGGCGACGAGCCAGCAAGCCAATTGTCCTCCCAGAAGGATAGCAAGGACCCATTTCGAAGCATAACTAAGCATCCGACGTGAAGGAGAGCTGCATCAGCCTTCGTGGGAGGGTCTAGAGAGCCCACCCAAGGCTAAGAGGGTGACGTCTTGTTGAGCCACAGCCAGCGTAGCCGAAGGGCCCGACCGAATTAGCGGGATAAGTCCAAAACCCCAAGGCCCCCGAGCTTGGTAGGCGAGCAGACCAAGCCCTAATTGACCCTGGATGGAGCCCCCCAGGATAGTAGATCCACTCCAAAGCCATGCTTTCCTTATTTGATCAATTTTCTTAATGACCGAGGTTGGGGGGTGATGACGGAGATAACATAGGTCGGCAGGGCCGAGAGAACCGCTTTGAGCAGGGTAAGCCTCCCTCCTTTAGACATGAGACGACCCCTCCAACCTGCCAGCCGATTTTCGATTTTGTCGAAGAGGGGCTGGAAGAGTGAGCGTGTCGTAGTCTTCTGATGGAAAGTGGGATGCCCAGATATTTTATGGGAAGGATGCCCTTTCGGCTGGGAAGTCATGCAGGATGGTATCGAGGTCTAGACTATTGCATCTTATGGGACAACCTGGGATTTAGAAAAGTTTGTTCGAATGCCGGAGATGTGGCCGAACGCCTGAAGGATGCACGCCAAGGTGGAGACATCAGTCTGGGTCAGCTTTAAGAAGATGGAGGCATGGTCGGCTTTAAGAAGATGGAGGCATCGTCAGTGAATAGTGAGACTCGACAGTTGTCTTGGAGGCCGTGGATTGGCGAGAGGGCACCTTCGACAGTGGCCCTTGGAGAAAGGGCCACCAACGATTCAATGGCGAGGTCGTAGAGTAGGGGGAGAGTGAGTCCCCTTGTCACAGGCCTTTGGTATGGTGGATGATATCAGTGGGACACCCGTTGAGGAGAACCCTTAAGGAAGTGGATGCGAGGGTCAGCGAAATCCAGTCTCGCCAACGGGGGTCAAAGCCACTTGCACGAAGATTGTCGAGGAGGTAGGCCCAGAAGACTGAGTCAAAGGCTTTTTCGAGGTTCAGTTTAAGAAATAGGGCTGGCGTGCCGGAGCGGTGAAGAGTTTTGGCGCAACCCTGGACCAATAGGAAGTTATCTTGTATGTGTCGTTTCTTGATGAACGCGTTTTGGCACGGTAATTAAGATGAGCCCATCCATGAAGGGGGCCAGCCTCGAAGAGTGGATGACATTGTGTGTGTGTGAGAGAGAGAGTATTAATACGATCAGTTAATAAGCGACATTTAGCACAAATTTATGGAAGTCACATCAAGACAACAACAAGGAAACAATTCAGAGCAGTACGTTAGGTTTATGCAGAGGAAACGTACATACATACGCGCGAAGTCGCGAACCTTCACCTAGCTTGCTGCATTACTCAGGAAACACAGCTGCCATCGTACACACAAATAACTAGACTATCTGGCAACATATAGTGCGATATCACATGCCTGCAACTGCGTGCGTCGTCCTCCTGGATCGCCTTTTGATTCTGGCAGTTGCCATTGCCCAGTGCTACCAATTATATATTCATATCGTCTGATCTCCTCGTACGACAGATTCCAAAAGTAATATATATTAGTTAGGGTTTAGCTAGCCATACTCTAATTAGATTTGAGAGTAAGACGCAATTCACTATTGCACTGAACATGTATATTGTGGCAGACTAGGATCTCACCAAGCCTTGGGATAAAATCCAATTCGCACCTTTTGCCTTGAAACCAGCATTAGATTATAGCATAAAAAAGTTACCGACCTTTGATAAGGGTCTTGAAGAGAAAAAAATATTAAAAAATAGTTTGGAAAGCTAGCTTAAGAAAATTAAACCACTCAAAGTCTTATAAAAATGGCTACAAAGTACTATAATGTTTAGCTTGTTAAAAAATAAGAAATTTTCAATGGTATCTTTTAACTTAAATTTAAGCGAAAAAGAACAATGCCTTCTCCATAAAAATCTTTCAAACCTTTTGGATTGAGCATATGTAAATCATATATAGATTTATCTCAAAACGTACTTCTATAATATATAAATTTTCAGAATTTTTGAAATTATAAATTTAATGGTATTTGATAGTTAAAGTTGTATCTTGAAAACCATGTCAATGTCCAAAATGACAAGTTTTCATGAACTAGAGGGAGAAATTAGTATTAGATTTTAACCATATGGTTGTCGAGTGCCATATATATACCAATACATCCTACATTGGAACTGGTTATACCTACTCTAGTCCCTCTGTTTTTTATATAAGGCTTATTTTGAATTGACACATAAATTAAGAAAGTTTATAAAATCAAGGGAGTCAAGAGAAAATGACCATGCTACCCATAAAAATCTTGAAAATATAAAAGAGAAACATCATGAGTGAGTATTGTCTATAAATGCATAAGAAAGATTTTTGTGATAAATATAGATGAAGAGAACATCAATGGCACAGATTCACCAATGTTGGTAGCATGCAGAGGGAGGCGGCGTATGGGTCACCGGTGTGAGGAGGTGGCAGTGGTGGCAGGGGAAGGTGGAGGTAAGAAGTGCAAGGTGGTCAGGTAGGCGAGGTAGCGTGCATCACGGACCTAATGATGTGGAAGAGGAATACGACTAGGGAAGGTGAGGTGGTGGCTAGGAATGTAATGGTTGTGCCGGAAGAGGAAGGTGGAGGCGGCCGATCCGACGAGTGAGGCGCCATGGGGGAGGTTTTGGGGCCGGTTGAGGCCTTCGCTGAGGACGTAGTGAGGGGAGGCGTGGGGCTGATGGCGGAAGGGAGATCCACCAGGCGGTAGCGTGAGTCCGACAACGAAATGGGAATCAGGCAGGGGGAGGTGGCGGGCTGAAGGTGGAATAGGGGATCCAATGTGGAGGGGCATTTGTGGCGGGTGCTTTCGGCAAGGAGTGGCACCGTAGGGGCCGTTTTGACAGGGGACACATCGTGGGAGAGGTTGCGCAGGGGAGATGGTTTGCCGGTGCGGGGGAGGCTGCAGGGTGGCATGTTTACACCGGTGCGAGGAAGGTTGTTGTGCTTCAGTAAATTTGACAACTACTTTGGGGACTGGGGGAGTGTGGAGAGGTCGTGGGATGGTATAATATATAGAGAAGCTATCACTATGTACCCACCGTAATTCAAAACGGCAGTGATAAATCGTACAACTGCCAATTTTTTTTGCGAACCATCGGTGATAAGTCATACCGCTGCCGGTTGTGTTACGAACCGACTGTGATTCGTTTTTACAATTTCACTTTTTAATCATTTTATTAACTAAATAATTAATTTGGTGGCAAAGAGGGATAAAAAGACAGTGACCCAGACTTACCATTGATAGTTGGTGGCTTAAACCGGCAGCGAAACATCAATGGAGATCTTGAACCAACTAGCAATGAATTTCGATATGGAAGAGGGATGTTCACCGTCGATAACTGCTCGTAGGCTAGGAGATCGATTATGTGAGTCCATAACTGGTAAATTTTAGTGGTTACATAATTAGTGAACCAGTCGTTATATATATTCAGAAACACATACATACGAATACGTACGTATATACATACATACATACATACACGCGACACATATGTACACGCACCAACATATAATATCAGCTAACTCGTGTATCCACATGTACTTTATGTAAAATCAGTATAAAATGTTTTGCTTTCTTTTCTGCATCATAGAATATGAGCTCCATTGAGTTTGTAACACAAGTAAAAAGGGAGAGTCGCTACATTTATATTATTACATTTGGGTCCTTCCGAGTTCCGAGCAGAGAGGCCACCGTGAATTCAAACATCTTAACTTGCAATATACGGCATACAAATTAACATATACTATATACATAATTACAACCGCATTGCGGCAACGATATATGTACACTGCTCGGGCCATTAATTACAGTCATATGGATTCTTGCTATATATATACACACACAATTTCGATCACCTGCTGGATTAAATTGGATACTAAAAGCAGAATTAAGCCTGTGGTAATCCAAGACGTGAACTACTGGAGATCCAAACTGTACGTTCGTACGGCAGATGAAAGTGATCTTGAAGTCTTGAACTAAGAACACCTTAATAAATAGCCGCAAAACTAATGGAGGGAATAAGATTGATTAATTTATTTATAACCAAGGTGGGGGATGAGTCCCTCCAAGATTCATGGTAGCTTGGCTCCCCCGATCGAGGTTGAAGGTACTCCAGACTCTAGAGTCGCAGCTCGAGGTCCAAGAACCCCCCTCCGGCGCCGGAGAAAGGGGTGTTTTTTTCGGGTGTGTTCGCCGGCAAAGCGGCGGCTAGGGAGGCCCTTCTCCAGTTGAGCATGTCGAACCGCGGAGCGGCGGCGGCAGCGCCACTCCTCCCATCGGCGGCGGCGGGCTGCCGCCGTGCGAGAAGATGGGGACGGACATGGCCTCGGCGGCGTAGTGGCCGTAGGCGTACGGGCTGGGGCTCCAGCCGGCGACGCGCTCCTTCCTGTGCGCGTTCTGGTGGCCGCCGAGCGCCTGCGACTTGACGAACGTCTTGTCGCAGAAGAGGCACGAGAAGAGCCGCCCCTCCTTGCCGGCGACGCACGCCGTCGGCACCACCGCCGGTTGGTCGACGTCCCCGCGCCTGCCCGCCGGCAGCGAGGCCAGCGACAGCTCCACCTCCACCATATCTTCTTGCGACGAGGAGGACGACTCCGCCATGCCCATGCGATTAGAATCAAACATCCATATTTTTATATATTTACACCCTATCTCCCAAGCATTCCTTCTGGCTATATATATCTACGAGAGCTCTCAGTTCACATGTCAACAACTACCTAGCTAGTGATCAGAAGACTCAAATTAAGCTACCACCCAAATCTGGAGTAGCAGCTGAGCTGATGAGCAAGGGAATGAGTGTGTAAACAATGGAGAATATGGAGCTGAGCAGGGAAGTGGCAAGTTGCAGATGCAAAGATCGAATATATAGATCAGAGCTAGATCTTGCGCTCCGAGTTGTTGAGCACTAGAAATGGTGAGACTAATTAATTGGGATGATGGGATGTGTGTTTCTTTGCAACTGCGTATAGTTCCCCCTCTTTTGGGTACTGTTAAGAACAGAAGCAAAAGGACGAGGTGCCTAGGGTTACGGACCCTACGAGTGTGGTGTCCGAAGAGGCAAAGGAGATCGATGGAGAGAAAATAGTAGCTAGCACCCAAAAAAAATCGAAACATAACGAGAAAGAGGAGGATTCTAGAATGAGCTAGCCTTAGGCCATGTGTGCGCTAAACTATATATAAGTGATGCCTTTGAGTTTCTTCATATAATAGTTATATAATATTCCCTTCGTTTTTTGTTCAACGCCTTTGACTTTTGAATATGCCTTTAACCATTCGTCTTATTCAATTTTTTAATATCATTTATTTTGTTTCATGATCTTTCTCAACGGCTTTGGCCGTCGAGATTTGCCGCCATCAGCGTGGTGATAGAAGTATTTTAAATATGACTTCAAATGTTCAGAGCCTGAGAAGCAAGTTCCATCTTCCATGCAATGATGGAGTAAAAAACAAGTTCTCGTTCGTTAAGTCATACGGTGCCACAGAAGTTGCCATCAAACTGTGAGCGCACGATAAGAAAGGCTACAATGAAGAATTTGTGGTCCCAGCGGACTTGCAGATGGTATATTTTGTGGCAGCCACTAGACTTACTTAATCTCAAATTCTTGGGTTAGTTGAGGTTGAAGAAGCACCATGTAGATGGCCATTTAAGTTGGATGAACCATTGGTGAGGACTGAAGAGGTGCCCAAGCTATCAATCAAAATGCGGCAATTCCATAAATGGTATATGTTCTAGTTTCTCTATACCAACTAGCAAATCTGAGTTACAATTAATCTATGTTGATTCGTATTAGCATCGGTATGTAAGTTTATGTCGTTTGTTCTAGGTGACATAATAAGTAACTTTATTTATACTGATTCCAATTAAACTAGGAAACATGTGTGTGTGTGTGTGTGTGTGTGTGTGTGTGTGTGTGTGTGTGTGTGTGTGTGTGTGTGACATGTTTTGGTGTAAGAGGAGACAATACTACGAAACGCTCATCGTTCACCTTCAAAGATGGTTTAGCGTGAAACCGTCATAATAGGCCATGCTCGATCCACAAACCTTGCGAAGCCTAATGAGATGATAGAAAAAAAGGTCTTTTTTACACCCTAAAGTATTGCGCTTTGTCTACTTTACAACCAAACTATATATAAAACCTAGTAAAAAAAGGTGCAAATAACACCCAGGTTGGTTTTGGGTGGTTTTGCTCATGTGGTAGATTAGGTGGCAATCTAGTTACCCTATTAGGTATATATGTGACAATGATTTTGTTTCAAGCGCAATAAATTCTACGGTAACAAGTATATATATGTGAAAATGAGCGATTATTATCAATACTCCCTTCGATTTTATAATACTTATTATTTTGAACATTGACACATCCTTCGAAATGCAAATTTGACCATCAATTACTAATGAAATTTATTTACAAAATCCTCAAAAATATGATATTGTGAAAATATTTTCCAAGACTAATCTATATGTATGGTTTTTATGTACACAATCCAAATAATTTAAAAGATTTATATATATAAAGTTCTAAAACTTTGATTTAGGACAAATCTATAACGATAAGTATTATGCAATCGAAGGGAGTAACAATTACTGGTGCCTTAATTAGAACGAAAACGTAGGGAGACATAGATGGCAATGGCAAGATCGATCGTCACAGCACTCGGCCGAAGCTTCTCCTCCGCGAACTGCATGCCCACAACCCACATGCGGTAGCTAAAACGACACATATCGATCAGACTAATTAATTAAATTATAGCTAGTGAACAAAATGTTGCCCATGTTATCGACATGACCCTACGGAAAATCTCTCTGCTCATGAACTTTTTTACCAATGAACACTTTTAACGGTACGTAGGTAGCTAGGAAACGACGGCGTGACACGGACTGATTTCTCGCACCCCCATCATGGCATTGAGGTTAGTTTAATTCTGAACCATTGAGGTTAGTTGATTTTGTTTAGCTGTAGGGCTGAGCGAACTAAACAGTAATTATAAGATAAATTACATAATACTTAGCTAGCTAAAATTACACGCACATGAATGTATCTCGATCGGAGAAGCATCGATCCAAGATGATTAAACGAAACATATATATAAGAACAATAGCCACCTGGGCACGAGCTAGCTGTTGTCGTTGGTTGGCTCGTCGGGTCATTAGTTGGATGAGTGACGACGCTGCAAGTGGCTAGTGATGCCCATTTGCCCGTACGAGGCAATTGATGGAGGGCCTTGACAAGGTTAATTAGCATGCATTGATGCATGCATATATAATATGGAGCACGGTCCACCGCGGGGACAGGATGGGCCGGTGCATGCGGCAAAGAATCCCGGTGAAAAGCACTACTCCTTTAAAATGCTGTCCCCGAGTTGAAAAATATCTAGCACATTCACGCCCATGTATACCGACCACGTTATAGCGGCCGATCCATACCTGTACTCATCGGGTACTCCAGACTGTCTTTTTCACGTACGCCATAAAATGGATTGGCCAAACACACTATGGGAGCTTAGAGTTCAGAGTCTTCATCGGCATAAAAAATGGGTATTCACGACGAGCCAGTTGATTTGATCCTACAATTGGCAAGAAAAAACGCAATCGACTTTAGATAGCCGATTTGGTCTAAAGGATTGGTCCTCAAAGACAAATGAGACATATCCGAGCAAAAGGATAATTGATATAAGAAACTACCAGCTTACACATAATCCAAATCAATTCATTCAAAGAAGTAAATGTATTATCAAGACAATAGAACCAACAAGATAACAGAACCAGAACGAGACTCCAAACTAGTCGATATGATCAATGAAGTACTAGAATCTACTACTTAAACAGATATAATCTACTATATTTGATCAACTAGAACAAGAGCTAGATAAACGAATTAACGACCGGTCTAAAACGACTTGCTGATAGAAGTAAAATCAAGCAAGAGCATCAAACTGAATCGAGATATCAATTACCCGAGGGTTGTACCTAGAAACCTAATCGAAAAGTGATGCACAACAAGTCCATTGAAATCTAGAATATAATAAAACTACTTGAAACTAGACATATGTGATGAAAATAGATGATATTGCAGAAAAAAGTATATCTTTATTGGTTAATGCTGATTGTTCTATTACACGACCATAGGCTAGCTAGCTATTTATACAGGAAATTGCACGTTTTTCGCGTATACTGTTTGAGTAAAACTCATATAAAATTTTTCTAGCTATAACGCCTAATCTGATTCGAACTCTTCCTCTTTCCTTATGACAAAATTGGGAATGCACATCATTCTCAATTCTTCCTATTGTACTGGAGCATGTCCAATTAATTTGTTAGGTTCAATTATAGTGAGCTCATGCTTTTTAACTATGTTGTTCATGCTGTTCTGAATTTCTTGCTCTTCCGCGCGCTCATTTATGCCGACTTATTGTTTAAGTTTACTCTCAGAAGTAGCATGGTGCACCTATATAAAAGTATAGAACTATGTCTCTGTTTATATTTATGTTCGATTTTGTCAGGGCACCATCAATTCGAATCTAACTTAGAAGTCATATACTGAAAATTAGCTCACTTACTCTCTCCTCTTCACGCAAGAAAAAAAAACAAGTTACTCCTTCCATTTTAAAATAACAATCATTTTAGACTTTGTTCAAAGTCAAAGTTTTAAAACTTTATCCACAAAAAACTTTTAACTATTTGCTTGGGCACATGAAAACAATACATATAAATTTATCTCAAAAATACTTTCTTAATATTAATTTACATTTCGAATACCATGTCAATGCTAAAAAACTGTTAATCAGTTTAGGAACGAAGGGAGTAGAAGTCTAGCTACAACTAACTGAGATGACCTTGTTGGAGAAGCTCTCCCTAGTACTCTTTGCTCAAGAAGAAAATTAATTATGTTGGCACTATTGGCAGCAGCAATCAATCAGCAGACATATCGTAACTGTCCCACTGCAGCATGAACCGAAATGGCCGAATCTGTTTATTTTTTTTCCCTCTTGAAAAAGCCAAGACCAGCACTGCTCATACATGCATCCAATGGTGTTCGAGCGATGACTCAGCATCTATTTGTTGCATCCTTGCTTGCATCGCGATCGCATGCGGCTGCATGCGAGGTCGGGGATCTTGGTCGGCATGCTGAAGCTGCTATCCATCATGTTAATTACAGCGACGATGCTGATTGTTGTACAAGCCATAGCTAATTACAGGCTCTGCATTTTCTTGGATAATTAGATCGGCTAATTTGGCCTTTGGAATTTGATCTGCAACACAAAACGCATGAACCTTTTTTGTTTTTTGAATTCAAGTTAATCTCTAGCAGGGGCGGAGCTAGAACTAAAATAACCGGGGTTCACCACTTCTATGACTATACCCACCAAATGCATGAACTTTGCTACAGAAAAAAGATAGTCAAATATAATTTTATGTTTTAGCCAGTGCCTCGCTCTGATGCACATTGCATCGCTCATCTCTTCATTGACTCATGTATATATTTATTCATTCATATGTGACAAATACCAATCCAATGAAATTTAAAAGGAGACCATATCAATGGAAAAGAGGAGAATGTAATGTAGAAGCGAGCGGTTTTAAGTAATAAAATATTGTTGGTAATTTTAATGGCGTGGAGCAAAGTTTTATAAGATGACACGTGGTATTTAATTTTAGTGGTGGTGAGAGGGATTTTACGGGATGTTATACGATAAACAATTTTGGACCTCTTTTTAGGACTAAAGGTATATAATAAGTTTCTAATTTTTAGAATTAATAAATGTGAACATTGATAAAAAAAAAAGTATACAAATGGCAACTGTCACAAGAATATTCATTTAGGAAGCAATTGAGGCTCACTATATTACAGCTGTATTATACATTGAACTAGTCCTCAAGCTTGGCTTACAAGTGCTCCTACATGTCCTATTTATAGGCTAAGTTAAACTAACCTTAGCTCAACCCATATATCTAGAACATTCTACATCTAGCTATTAATATTTTAGTCCTAGTAATAGCTAGATGTTTCTAGTATCTAGTATCTAGTTCATCTATGAACTAGTGGTATAGAACTGAATGTTCTAGATGCTTCTAGGATCATAGCATCTCCATATAGCTACCAACTACTCCTACAATCTTCTAGTATATGTCAAGATTATATCTAACAGTTTCAAGTAATTTCATTAAATGCTTGATACATAGATCAAGTCTTTTGTTACTTTTCATGCTATTTCGTTGCACTTCGTTGGCTGCATGCTTGCTGATCTGGGTTCACCAATTTCGAGCTAGGCGGTGCACACATGGGCTAGAGATGCTGGTACAAGCTAAAAATCCTAAGGCACCCGGTGTCCTGTGACACAGGGTAGCTGAATGTGGCTCCGCCTCTGGGCATGGGGAGGAAGATCGGGGAGCTCATCAGCTCGGTGACCTTCTCGTTCTGGATGGTGCGCAGGTTGTCCGTGGCCCATTTCAGGGACTGCGTCCAGAAAGCATTCTTTTCCCCTCAAATGCTCTTGCATTGTCAAAGAGAAAATAGGCATGCGCTCTGAGAACATGCAGCTTGGCATCCAGGAACCAACCAAGAAAGAAATACGCAATGCAAAAAAAGAAAAACGAAGAATGCTCCTGGAGGAGACATCATGAATCGAAAACGGCAAGAAGATGTGCCCTCCTTGCCACAGATTGCCCCCCGTGTATCTGGACCTCCTGCCTACATCCTCAAACGAAAAGCAGCGATTGTGTGTCAGGATACTGGAACAGTTGGAGCAATTACCCAGGGCCAGACGCACAGAGCAGTCAGGGGTCAAGGTAAATCCATAGAGGAAGAAGAAACAAGAGATGCCAACGCTAGCCTCCACAACGGTCAGGACTGAGCCCCTCGCAGCAACTAGAACGGCGGGAGGAAACGGGGAGGCGAAGCCTGTACCAGGAGTAGACGTCGCCGCCGCCGCCGGTGCAGCTCTGTTCTTGCTGAGGGGGCGCGTGGACCCGCAGCGGGCAGCTCCACAGCAACACCTCCATCCAGGATAGCGGAGGTGGCTGCCGCAGCGAGCCTGGGATGGCGGAGGCGGCGGTACGACGGGGATGGCGCAGGCGGTTGCCGAGGCGAGCTCAGGATGGTGGAGGCGGCGGCGGCGCGCCGGGGATGGCGGATGCGGCACCGGCGGCGAATCTGGGATGGAGGAGGCGGCGGCTATGTGGACTCCCCGACTGTGGGACTGAAATGGGGAAAGGACCGTCCCAGGGGTTGGACATGGCGGAGATCTAAGGTTTGGGGTCGGGAGGGACGGAGGGGAGGTAGAAAGGCGAGGAAGGCGCGGTGCGGGGTTGGCGAGGAGTCGGGGTGGGTGGATGGCCGTGGCGTGGAGGTGTTAGTTACGCGGTTCATCCGTCTGAACCCATCGAGACGGACGTCCGTCCTGTAAACCCTAAACCCCACGGATAGAGAGTAGTCCGGCTCATATAGAGCAGACGTTCGTCCAAAAGGTGTGGAACGGATGAGCATAACACAAGCTGGCACTACATGGCACAAGCTGGCACTGCATGGCATAAGATGAAACTACATACATGGCACAAGATCACACTACATGACATAAACTAAAACTATCTGAAACAACTTGAATATCACATGAACCAACCCGAATTTCATATAAACCTAGCTGTTTTTTACCTGAACCAACTTGAATTTTCTATGAAACTATCTGAACCAACCTACATGGCACAAGAATGAAACTACATGGCACAAGATGACACTACATGACACAAACTGAAACTATCTGAAACAACTTGAATTTCACATGAACCAACCCGAATTTCATATGAACCTAGCTGTTTTTTACCTGAACCAATATGAAATTTCTGTGAAACTATATGAACCAATCTAAATTTCACATGAACTTAGTTGTTTTTTTACATAAAACAACTTGAACCAATATGAATTTCCTATGAAATTAGCTGAAACATATTGAACCAACCTAAATATTAGCTCTTGGCATATAATTTTTAGAAATTATAGGGAGATTCTTGTTGGTCCAAGAAAACACCAACGGAAAATAAGACACAACTAGTGAAGAGCATCAATGCCATTGAAAGTTTTCGACCAAATCTATCCATGATCATGCCTGATAGAAATAAAGCATCATAATAAAGTTTACGAGGGAGTATAATATTTTCTAAACTATAACACTATAGTATAGTTACATTTTTTCCATGACTCAAAATGGTGCCTCCTCTTATGATTTTAATTTCTAAATACACAAAAATCTATTCATTCCGTATTGAATCCAATAGAAAAATCAAACTTGAACCAATTGAAGCAAAACATGCTAGTACCATATCATGAAACAAAATTGACCCAATTGAAACAAACCATTACCAAATAATCAGCGCGCACTATGAGAGAATATTCCGCTTAGGCATCACAGAGACATCCTGTCAAATGCGAACTCTTCATAATTGAAGTACATGTCCACACAAATTATTCAGAGACAAAAACACATCCACATGAACCTTCGAATGCTGCTCCCATGAATGCCTTGACTGAATCATCTGACCAATCGAAGTGACCCAGCTTGAGGCGGACGATGACCCATGGCCATGCCAAGAACTATCAGCACACCATTGTGGGGCTCCTGACCGGATGCGAGCAGCCCTCAACGCAACAAGGAGGTGTCTGTTCATGGGGAAGCCGAGCAGACAGTGCAGGCATGGGAGCAAGAAGCCGCAGCAAATGCACAATCCTCAGGGCCAACGAACTGGGCCTTCTACTCCACGGCGGTGGCCATGATGCGGCCATTGATGGCTGCATCCTCAATCCCCATTCCTCATCCGTCTCCTCAGCTTCCGAACCTACGAGTCAAGAGCATGAGGTTTAGTATGATACCAAGGGAGGCGCGCGTGAGAACCGGATGCGGCAGGAGGGGCAGAGTCGATACTGTGGAGGTGGCGGAGGCGGCGGCGGGGGCGAGGACATCGTTCGGGGCTCGGTAGTACCAGCCGGTATCGAGCGCCGGCAATGGCTGGGAAGCGGAGGGTGGAGACAGGAAGGGGAGCTTCGCCGCCGACGGGAAGGCAGGAGGATCTGGATGGAGGAAGGAGGATGAGGGAGTGCGGCCACGGGGTGTGAGTTGTGAAGAGGTTAATTGGAATGGCTCCTCCGTCGCGAGGGCTTGAGGCGAGCTCAGGATGGTGGAGGCGGCGGCGGCGCGCCGGGGATGGCGGATGCGGCACCGGCGGCGAATCGGGGATGGAGGAGGCAGCGGCTTCGTGGAATCCCCGACCGTGGGACTGAAACGGGGAAAGTAAAATGCCATTGGCTGGGCACGATGGTTAGGTACGTGGCTCATCCGTCTCAGCTAACGGGACGAATGTCCGTCCTGTAACATTTCTGATTATATAATAGATTGAAGTTGTCCCGGTTACCCCGCTCCCTTCCTTCCTCGAAAGCAGGGTTCGTCCAATAGCTATTCAAAACCTTATAAATATTCCTACGGCTATTACAAATCAAAACCCTTCGGAGGTTACAAGTTCAAAGAGTAAGACTTGGAGGTGGTAACTATAACTCAGCCAAAGAAAAATAGTATATATGAAGGCTACATTCATCTGTTACAAGACAACAAAAACATACATGAATTTTAAAGAATAGTGGTCAAAGATAATAGAAAATCAAATATAACAAAACCATTATATTAAAACTAAAATACTAGAAATCTTCGTATTAATTGAAAAAATCCACACCATCTATGATTATACCCTTATATATCTTAAATATGTTTTAAGTTGATTTTAATAAAAAAAATCAAACTACAATGGTGTAGTTTTTTTTTTGTTGAATCCAATATAACTAGGACTTAACAAATCAAGAACATATATATAAAGCTAACACTTCGGATATTAGAACACTAGAGGCCAAAAAAAACTCGGAGGTAGCAACAAAATAGAAAGGCATCTACTTATTTGTTCATCTTCTGATTTGCTTATCTTTGTTTAGAATAAAAAATGATCAAATTTTCAGTCTGTTCTTTTTTTTAAAAAAAAAAATGAAGGTATGTTCAAAAGCCTTAATTAAAAAAAAACCCATATAGTTTTTTTAGTTTTAGAAGATAAAGTAACTATATATAAGTACATAAGAAGTAGGAACAACCTTTGGCTTGAATAAAGAAAAACAATGTGTGCATAAGGCTTATAACTTGATAAATCTGGCCGCGCAATCACGTGTGTCACCGTGCTAGTGAAATATGAATCCACGTGTACATAGTAGTCTTTATAAAGCATTATAATCATGTATATGCTGACTCTTACTTATAAACTATCTCTAACATATATCAACAAGAATCTCTTGCTCGCTTCCTTTGCTCAGAAAAAGTTGGTAGCAACGCATGGCGCCGTCGCTGATAGATCCAACGGCGCTCGAATGCCGGAGCTCGCGAAGACTGGTCTCCAGCGAAAAGTCAGCATATATGTGTTGCATGCAGCTGCGAGGTCGGGAATCTCGATCGCTGTGCTGCTGCTGTCCATCATCTCATATTCTCATTGCTGAAGAAGCGATCAGCTACCAACCTGCCTGGCTCTTCAACAGGTCGAGCTAATCTGGGAGTTTCCGCAAGACAAATTAAACGCATGAAATCATGTTTTCTTGGAAGGTATAGATGCATGATGAACTCATGCTAATCGCCTGTAAGTATTAGTTGGTGCTTTCATAAGCAAACGCATATGTATTGATCGAGGTCGAGGAAGTACGTAGCTGGCAGCCTGGCACTGGATTGATTTGCAGTGGCCAAAGGCATCAAGATCCAAGAGCAACACAACTGAACTGGGCAAGAAATGCTACAAGGTATGTATTATGTGTACATAGCCAGTGATCAGTGATTAGTGGCAGTGCAGCTAGCAATTAATCTGCTGCCGCTACAAGGCACAGGCTACAGCCTCAGTTCCAGGTCGAGCTCCTCGTCGTCGCCGGCGGCGGCGGAGGGCCTGGACGTCGACTGGGAGGCCCTGATCCAGTTGAGCCCCCCCATTACGTCGCCGCAATCGTCACGGACGTCGTGCTGCTGCTGCTGCGGCGGCACGCGGGGCCTCTCGAAGCGTGCCGCCGCCGCGCCCCCGTAGGCCTCGCCGGCGCGGCCGCCGGAACCGGATTGCCTCCCGAAGAACCCGCCGCCGCCGTGGGGAGAGCCGGCCACGGCCTCCGCGGAGGGACAGGCGGCCCCGCCGGCGTCCCAAGAGGGAGCGCCGCCGCCGACGCCGGCGGAGACGTAGGGGTCGGGCAGCCAGCTTCCGGCGACGCGGTCCTTCTTGTGCGCGTTCTGATGGCCGCCGAGCGCCTGCGACTTGAGGAACGTCTTGTCGCAGAAGAGGCACTGGAACAGCCGTTGCCGCCGGCCGTCGCTGCCGCCGCCGCCGTCTCCTTCCCCGGCGTGGCTCGGCGGAGCTGCAGAACGTGGCGGCTCCATGCAAAGATCGTCAAGGATTGGCTCAAGTGGCTATCAATTATCATCAGATACTTCCTATTCCTACCATTAATGGAGCCGTCAGCCGTGGTAGCATTTCTAAATAGGGATGGAAAAGGTATCATACACTCGTACTACAATCGAGGAGGGGATGTGGTCGATGGTTTAATAAAAGCTCCCTCCCAAAGTGGTGTGCCTGCGGGGTATTAGAATTTAATTTGGGGCTTGCTACGGTGTTTGCGAGGTACATGTAGGTATCTTGAAGGGAAAAAAAATATGAACCGTCAGAAAGGTATATACCTAGGGATGGCAATAATACCCACAGGTTCGGGTACCCGCGGGTACCCGACCCGATGGGTCCGGGTATGAATGTCATTTCTTACCAATGGATTTTCAGGTACGGATACCCGAAATTAACGAGTATAGGCATAGGTATTGTTTTGTACCCATGAGTAACCAATGGATACCTAAAATAATTGAAAATAGTTGTTTATAGTCTTTGATTTAGTAATTAGTAGGTATGACTTCAAATTTTCAGTTTATACTTTGTGTGCTTATATATGTATCTCTAAATGTTAGCAGCACATGTATTAAATGAAAATATAATTGGCTAATTGGTTGCTATGTGATTTAATGTTCTATATTTAGTAAATGTGGAGTGTACGGGTATGGGTACCCGTTGGGTATCGGGTACCCGTCAGGTATGGGTATGGGTATGCATGTGTACCTATAGATAGAATCGGGTTCAGGTTTGGGTAATATTTTTGGGTATCGGGTATGGGTATGGCTCACACGTATCCGGCAATACCCACCCGATTGCCATCCCTATATATACCGAAGTGAAAAATTTTGTAACCAATAAGAAGTTGCACACGTTCGTGTGAAGCTCCAGCGCATCGCCGATGATAGGCCAACCTCCGGAACGTCGTCAATCACGCCGCCTCCACCACCTTTGCCACCGCGCCGCCAGTGAAGAAGGTCGACATGGTGACGATGGCAAACGACGACGAGCTGGAGATAAAGAACGACCTGAGCCCGGCAGCGAGGACGACGGCTACGGTGGCAAGTGGCAGCGTGGCCGGCCTGCACACGGGCAGACGCGCCGTTCACCGGCGCAGTGGTGGTGGGCGGCGGCGTCCTAGGGGTGCCCACAATGGCGACGCTGACGGCGACAGCGTGCTTCTCATCAATTTGATGCGAAATGATCTGATTATCCTCTATATATACTTGTGTATCTCCACCGAAACTTAAGCACATTTACCTTTGTACCGTTCATCATGCACCGTCTAATTTGAAGGGATGGGATGGCTCATATCATCCGCACACACATTAAACGTTTCCTTTTAATTTTGTTGGATTTTTTTCAGGTTGTTTTCGACCAGCTGATACAGAAACCGGCAATGCAGCCGGTTCAAAGCGTTCTGCAGTGGTGGTGTGCAAATCTGCCCTTGGCCCAGCCCAGCTTTTTAATCGATATATGCCACCCAACCCACGCTGCGTTGTCTGTCTAGCCCAGCCCAAGATCGGTGTCAGCTCCCACCCAAGCTGCCTCTTGTAGCAAATGAAATGCCATAAAAATCCATCTAGAGAATTATCTTCCCACGAATCTTTTTTCCTTTGCAACCAAACAAGCAATCGGATGGCAGTACACCTCACGGATGAGCATATATAGATCTCCATGCATATATTCAGCAACTTAATTAGCTAGTAATTAAGAAAGAATATGTCAGATGTGCCGTTTGCATAGGATAAAATGGCCAGGCGTATGTAGCAATACTGATAATGAAAATTGTTTGTGAGAGGCACCGATTTAGATGGGGGGCTAGAATGCTGGTTTCTACATAGCTTGAAGAGGACCGACGTGCACCTAGCTAGTGTGAAATACATTTTTGAGAAGAAAATGATTTTTAAATGAAAAAGGGAATAATTTATGACATTACACAAAAATGGCCTGATTGTGTCGGTTTATAGCCCCATCACTGTTGATCTTTGAACCGACACATAATTTGGTCAAAAAATTACTCGTGCCTCTCGAAAATATTTCGAACACATACTTTGATACAAAAAATTATTTTAAGAACAACAAATGTATATTTGGGACGCTACTAGCTTAGCAATAACACCCTCCACCACTTATATTGTATTTTGCGTTATATTTTAACATTGTTGCTAACCATTAAGCGACTAAGACTAATTTAACTCTAAGTCGATTTTCTCACATACCTAGCTAGATGCTTTTGTTGGATGTTTTATGTGTCCTATATATGGAGGTGTCTACGGTTCAAAAAATCGATTGAGAATTAAATAAGTCTCAGTCGCCTTATGTCAAGCCGGTCCCATATTTTAAATATGCATTGTTTAGGATTCAAACTCGAGATCTTTAATTTCCACACTCCACCTCATAACCATTCCACCACACCATTATTTTATGCTTACAATAGGATATTCAACCCTTTTTTGGTGTGTAAATGACTTGAAATATATTCGACGACAAAGTTATATATCTCATCGAAGGCTATAATTTTCATGCAATTTCGTTTCTATCCAACGTCATTTGAATAAGTTATATATAGACGTTTTATCGTTATAATGATTATTATTTAGACATCCATATTGCTTAAAACAGTGGCGGAGCCAGCCCAAGGCCTGAGCCTGGGCCAAGGTGGCTGGGCCTCAGTTGGGCCTGGGCCAATTGCCAAAAATATGCTGAAAAATGAGCTGGGCTAGAAGGCATTATGCCTTGCGAATGGGCCGGAGCCCGGGTCTGGGCCCACAAAACTGTAGAGATGTTCTGGAGAGTTACAGTTTACCTATAAATTTTATTTTCGTGCTTCTTTTTCGTGTGGGCTCTCGCTCCACTCCGGCCGGTTTGAAAAAGATGATCGGGTGGTCAAAGTAAGCTGCAGCCATGGATGACGATGGATGCATGAGGTTCGTCCGCGTAGGCATCAGCCGTCCATTCCGACAGAAAGGCGGCGGGTGGGGCCCACCCCGCAGCCGCCGCCCACCTGGCACCGCCTCCTCCTCCCGCTGCCATTCAGATTCAGTGCAGTGCAGTGCAGTGCAGTGCAGCTCGACCCACTCACACTCGGAAACACTCCTCCTCCTCAGCTCAGCAATCAGCATGCTCTCTCTCTCTCTCTCTCTCTCGTCTGTATGGTGTCTATATATCCACGCTTTTCAGGTGTGTTAATTAATTATTCAACTCCCTACGTACGTGTTGATCTCTTCCTGGCTGGCTAGCTAAGCTGATGATGCATCTTATCAGCCGGGGCGATCGATATACATGGTCAAAATATGTACCCAACCTCCTCTTGCTAATCAACGGGGCCAAAACCATTATGCAACGTGCCTAATTAAAACAAGGACGCAACAATGCATTCGTACGTGCATGTATGTAGTATGTCACTTTAATGTGCAGGCAATCAAGCATAAAGATATAGAACATCGATCTGTGGACACGAAAGACCAAATAATTAAGGCAAAATAAGGATGTGAATACGAAAGACCAAATAAGGTTTAGGAACATATATGTGTGAACACGAATGACCAAATAAGGTTGTGCGATCGTACTACACCATTTAATAGGGGTATGTGTAGCGATATTGATTTGAGCTTTTTATAATGTATAGTTTCGATCTGCTTGATATATGTATGCACGAAGACATGGAAAATACAGTGACATATAGATAGGAGCGAAGGATGTTATTGTGAATGTACACGTAAGAACTGAACGCGCGAGTAGACTTAATTTTGTAGGCATGGTCAAATATATCCAGTAGGTATTAATTTGTTTGATAAGACAAGCGTAATTATCTGCACATGTTATATACATGTGTACTGTATTTTTTTGAAGCAAAGGGGCAGGAGAGCTGCCTTGCATTGATTCAAAGATAGAAGGGTTTACAGAGCGGGGGGAGACAACGGCCCCTCCCCCCAGGGCCTTGAACAAAAAATTATTCTATTACAAAATTGGCGCCCGCAGCCCCCCAAAGGTGCAGGTCATCTAGAAGGTGGTCGAAGAAGAGAGCTCTAGGACGCTCGATCTGGCGAAAAATCCGATTGTTTCGCTCAAGCCAGAGGTGCCAGACGATTGCCACGACGGCTGACAGCATACCTCGGGAGGACCCAACCTGTAGGATGTCATTCGCCCACCACAGCTTGAAGTCGTGGACGTAATTCCAGCCCCCCGGGTTCAGTTGGGGTGTTTCTAGCAGGGCAGACACACGTCCCCAAATGTAGGAACTGAAAGCGCATTGAAGGAGAAGATGTTATAGGGTTTCTAGGTTGCGAGTACAAAGGGGGCAAAAATAGTTGTTTGGTAGTTGTCGCCGGAGTAAGGCGTCCGCTGTGAAGACCCGTTTGTGAAGCAGCAACCAGAGGAAAAACTTGCATTTGGAAGGTGCCCAAAGCTTCCAGACCTTAAGGAGAGTTGGTGTGGCGACCCGGCCCACAAATTGAAGTAAATAAGCCGACTTGACTGAGAATTGTCCATTTGCAGTGAATTGCCAAAACAGCTGATCGGGCTCATTTGGGGACAGGGTGGTTTGAGCAATCCGTCTGAGAAGATCGACCAGTTGCGGGATCATGTCCGGGGAAAGGTTGCGCCTTAGGTCCGTTATCCAGTTGTTGTTTGTCACGGCATCAAATACTGATCTGTTCTTTCTGGATGCTGCAATGAATAGTGTTGGGGCTATCTGATTTGGTGCACAGCCGGAGAGCCATTTATCTTCCCAGAAGGAGAGTGAGGCGCCATTGCGCAGGATCGCTGAACATCCTGCCCGCAGCAGGGCTGCATCGATGTCAGAACGGCGACCATCCCAGAGGGGCGCTTGAGAGGACTTGTTGAGCCAGAGCCATCGCAGCCTGAGGGCCCGGGCGAAGCGGGGAAGGTCTAGAACGCCGAGGCCCCCAAGCGAGGTCGGGGAGCAGACCGTGCTCCAGTTAACCCTGCCCCCACCGATGGTTGAATCCGTCCCTTTCCACAACCAAGATCGGCGGATGGAGTCGATTTTCTTCAGAACGGACGGAGGCGGTTGAATAGCCGACAGGACGTAAGTTGGCAGTGCAGATAGGACTGCCTTGAGAAGGGTGAGGCGACCCCCTTTCAACATTAGCGGTCCTCGCCAGCCAGCCAACCTGGATGCGATCTTGTCTATGAGTGGCTGAAAGTGAACGTGACGTAGTCTCTTGGTGGATAGCGGGATCCCTAGGTATTTGAATGACACTCTGTCATCACCAAACACCAAGCGCAAACCCCATTGCAAAGCACTGTTTCTCCCTCCCTTCTTCCCTCTCTCCCAAGTCTCAAGAGTCAAGAGCAACCAGTGCTGTCTGCTAAGCACAGAGAGAGAGAGAGAGAGATGAGGAGGAGGCAGGGAGGGGGAGGAGGGGGGTGGTGGCGCTTGGGGGCAGCGGTGGCGTGGCTGTGGGGGGCGGTGGTCCTCGGCCATTTAGTGAGCCGCGGCAGCGCGGGGCTGCTGGAGAGCAACCCCGGCCTGGCCTACAACTTCTACAAGACGACCTGCCCCACCGTCGACTCCGTCGTCCGCTCCGTCACCTGGAAGATGGTCGCCGCCAACCCCGCCCTCCCCGCCCGCCTCCTCCGCCTCCACTTCCACGACTGCTTCGTCAAGGTCCGTGCCCTCCTCTCCTCTCCGGCTGTCGTTGTCGGCGCAGCCTGCCGCCGTGGCTTCTTCTTCTTCTTCCGGCAAGGAATTAGCCGCGAGTTCCGGCTCTGGTTGGGTACATTGATCCTGCATTCGCCCATTCAATCCACTGCATTCGTCCATTCAATCCATTGCAAATAGTAGTTCCTGTCGGAGGCGGCGGCGGCGGCGGCGACGCACGAACTAGCGGGCGCGGGCAGGGGACTTAGGCACTAATGTGCCTAAGTCCCACCGCGGAGGGGGTTAAAATAGACACTGTCTCGACGGCCAAGATAAAACCGTGGACATAGACCAACCTCTCCCGACGGTCCTAGGTCAACCGTCGACACAACCCAAACCTCATTCGACGGTTCCTTCGTGGCTGTCGACACTACGTTGCCTGCCAGCACCTCACTCGACGGTTCGGCCTTGGCGGTCGACACAGTCCATTACTCACTCGACGGTTCGACATTGGCCGTCGACACTACGTGCCCTGCAAGCATCTTCATCGACGGTTTTACCGCGGCCGTCGACACAGAGCAGTCAGTAACTCGACGGTTACCTAAAGACCATCGATACTACAATGTCAACAACACATAATTTGATTTTTAAAATTACAAAACAAAAAAATTTTCACCTCAAAAATAATGCGTTGACGTTTGTGTATCAACAACAAAAAAATAAAAAAATTCCGAGCATCTAACGCGACGAGCATGTTCGAATGGGATGTTTTCCGGCTAAGTTATAGGTTATCGTACGGTTTCGGTTTTTCCGTTAGTTACTACACATAAAACT
Organism: Raddia distichophylla; assembly: GCA_005191435.1. Taxonomy (NCBI): domain Eukaryota; kingdom Viridiplantae; phylum Streptophyta; class Magnoliopsida; order Poales; family Poaceae; genus Raddia; species Raddia distichophylla. The sequence goes on from SPJY01031469.1 coordinate 1,041,547, forward strand.
TTAATTTCAAAAATTACAATTTCAAATATCAATCAAAACTTATCAAATGTTGTAACTTGGAAAAATTGTTACATTGATTTTTCTGCTTTAAAAATAATTAATATCAATTAAACTGTAATATATACGAGGAAAATAGTAAATTTAAAAAGAATAGTCTCGACGGCATAACGATGAGCCGTCGATAAAGATAACGCCGTTTGGCTTCCTTAACGTCTTGGTATACTGACTCGACGGTTTTCTTATTAGTCGTCGACACCAGCGTGGCATGGTCATCTGTATCGACGGTCTTGTTTGGGCCGTCGAGACAGAGTCTACTGTGTCGACGGGGAATTTATGGCCGTCGAATGACGTTTTGGCACTCGAAACTGTTGACGTTTCCTGTAGTGTTTGCACTAATTTTTTAAATAAGATGAATGGTCAAAAACGTGCCAAAAAATCAAAGGCGTGAAACAAAAAAAAAAACGGAGGGAGCATTCGGTTTGATCACATGTGGTCATGCAGTGCCTTAGTTTGTTGATCCACGACCACACTTGTTCTTGCGTGACAAACTGCAGGTCGGGACTTAGACCAATGTCGTCGTTGACGACACAATGTTGTTAAGTCTAAGCTTAGCCTAGCTGCCAGTAGTGGATGCATATCTAACTAGACCCCCTTTTCCTGGTTTTTAGTCAAAAGGGCGGCCAAATTACCTTGCCTGCACGAAGAGCCCGCCCAGAAAATAGGACATAAAGTAGGCTAAACTCCAGCATTGTGGCAACACTGATGGGCAATTAAGCTACATTGAGCTAATATAGCTGTTGTACCGTGCAAAACTCTAGCTAGTTCACCATGCGTGTGTGCATCATGCTCAGGACCGACTACCATTCCGACCAAGGCCCAAACCTTTATCGCATTGCCCTTGGACTTGTTTGGTTTGGCACAAATTAATGGAGACCACCAACACTAACCCTTTGGTTATGTTGCCGGGCATCAATTCATGATAATATTGGTTCTCGATGTTCCAAGATCAGAAGATTGGCCGAGAAGAAAGACAGGAAGGTGGCTGACAATCTAACCATCGATCATCACCTCATGGAAATCTGGAAAGAGAGAAAAGGTAGAATTTTTAACAGATCACTAAATTAATGCAACTGGTGTTTCGATCATATTCTGTAGGACTTCCTCAATAGGAGCCTAGGGGATGCTTTGCTCTAATCGTCTTAAGAGATTGTTCCTAGATGTTGTTGAGTTGTCTGGAGTTTGTGAGGAGTTTTGTTTCTTCTTTTAGGTGCCACGGCCTGGTCCTGCTTCGTTTGTGGCCTCACAGAAGCGGAGAAGCCCCCTGTTGTACTCTGAATGTTCTGCACCGTTTATGATGATCGCTTCCTTTTTTTTCTCGGTTTCAATTTCACTTCAAAAGAAGTTATAAATTTTTTTTTATAAATGTCTTTTTGAACTATTTGAATCAGTTGAAATTATGTTTTAAATACCGTCGTATAACTTCGTATAATGTATGCTATACGAAGTTATTACGATCAATCAAAACTTATCAAATGTTGTAACTATTTTGAAAGAGATTGATGGTCAAAGCTCTGCTTTAAAGACCGCACCAAAAAATTATATGCCTTATTTTTTGGGATGGAGGGAGTACATTGTAACACGAAATTAAACATGCCCCCGGTGAATGGGAATTAATTAATGCTCTAGTTAGGCTCTCAAAACTAATTAGGCCGGCCAATGTTTCGCTCTGGTCTGACCACAGACGACATCATCCTGTTCGACCAACAAGCCCGATAGCAGCCCAGCAGACCATTTGTCTTGCTGCTGTCATCCTGAGCATAATCTTGCTTAGAGGAGGAAGACATCAATTTCAACTTGTTTAATTACGACGTAGTAGCCTAGCTACTCCCGTCTTCCGTTTCAACTAGTACCAAAAAATGGTGATGTTTTCTATTCAATTAATCGGCTAAAAAATTTTGAACAGATGCGGGCATGGTGCTTAATTAATATAATTACGTTTGAAAATTTAATCGAGAAGACAGTTATGCATTCCACGTGTAAAACGACGTGGCCAGCAACCAGTGGTCCAGCTCAGCTTCCGACAGCCGTGGAGCTAAGCCTTCACTTCCCGGAAACTACTGCCACCCTGCTGCTTTCTTTTCACCTCTCAGCTGGATCCAAGAAATCTGCAGCTAAGCTGATTGCTCCACTTCACCCAGAAAAATAAAAAATCTACGATCGAGCAGGATAATTACAGAAAGCTTAATGCAAGCAGCAATTAATTAATTACGTACTCCTTCCGTTCTAAATTGTAGTTTGCTGTTAGCTTTTGGATATTCTATTTGACCATTCGTCTTATTCAAAAAACTAATATAAACATGCAAAAATATAAGTCATGCTTAAAATATGTTTAATGATAGAATAAGACGAATCGTCAAAAGGCGTGTTCAAAAGTCAACAGTGAACTATAATTTGGAACGGCTGGAGTAGTTACTAAGCACGTCTCTGAAAGGAATTAACTACTTTAGGAAGAATACTATAGCTAGCTAGACAGTATAGTGTGGAGTGACAGCAATGTGGTGCCTCCACGTGTGGTCGTGTGCCCCACACTGAAGATGTCATGGCGTGATCTGATGCTACTCAATGTACTCATCTAGCTGTATATATCTGGATTAAGCCGAGATTCTGTGAGCCCTACACATGTTTAATTAAATTACTCAAGAGGGCTAATTGGTCGCGGCCTAACCATATATACAGCTAGCTTTTTGGACCGAGTCATGAGAATATATATCGTACCTTCCATATCACCCCGGTCATTCCTTCGGCGGCCCAGATGCGACAGAAAGTCGATCGGAAGGTAATTATCAACTAATTGCGTCATCTGTTCCAGCACAAAATTAAACTGTGCAGTTAATTAAGAAGCACACACTTGAGTCATATTTTTTTTGTTTGAAGCAAGCCAAAGGGAATATAAAAACGATTTTGCTAATTACCATACGACTGATTTTTAAAGAAGTCTTCATCGACTTATGTTTTCATTGGATTTTTTATATGCCCTATGCAGGTGTCTAATATACAATCTAGAAAATCAACTGAAAATTAAATATTTAACTCTCCAATTAGACCTGTCGGGCCTCATTTCCAGTTCCAAGCCCGTCCCGAAGCCCGAAAGCTCGGCCCGGCCATGGCTTATTTTGCGTTTTTGCCGGGCCCGATGGTCGGGTTTTGGATTGAGGCCCGAGCCCGGAACGACGTGCTGGTTGGGTCAGGCCGGGCCGGGCCTGGCCGGGCCTCCCATGATCAGGTCTATCTCCAATAATCGTTTGATGTCAAATCGGTTCCATATAAAAAAACATGAAAAGTGATTAGTGCAGCTTCAATGGGGTGCCGGTGCTAGCTAATCCCTGAAAACGCCCTAATCCCGCGTGGAAGCGGTCACACGATCGATCGACGCCTTTGCGACCTGCGAGCGTGTGTGGTCGGTGCATGGCCGGTGATATGGAGTATGTAGTGGTGAAAAACGCAAGCAGGAGGTGACACGTAGTAACAACACGTGGAGGCTGATGGAGCTGCCTCAGCACAAGCCCTAGAAATTAAGAAATGGAAGGAGGCCGAAGAAGTGGGAGTGCACAGGGGCTCACTTTCTGATGCGGTCAACACGGCTTGGGAGTGGTACTGAGCACCACACTCATCAATCTTAATCATAATACAATATGGTTAGGTTGGGCACAAAGGGTTCACACCTTGATCAATTTTGAGATAGATCGAGGCCCAACAGAACTGCATGGCGACGTGTCAGAGATTAGGACGACATATATCCTGTTCGGAAGATCTCGATTTTGATTGGGATCGGACTATGGGAGGGTGGTACGTGGTTCCGAAGAAGTAACTTTGAGAGGATGGAGGAGTATCATTTTAAAAAATAGATTTTACTTATTAAAAACCAGAGATCACGAAAAAAAAGGACTCTTGATTCTATTAACTAGAAGAAAAATTTAGCGAAATGTAATCGGAAGTGGCTAAATGTGCGTCTTCTATGCCAAAACTGAGTCTATTTTGCCCTTATTTTTTTTATTGTCCGTCTGCTGTCTAATCAAATAGCTTAATGTTTGAAAACCCTTGAAAATATTTTCCAGTTAGTTGAGAATTGATTGAGAGAGATGTGAGAAGGTTTTAGTTAGTGTAGCTACTATTTCTTGGACTATCTAACTATACCGTAATGATGACGTTTTTTATAAAAAGAAAAAACATATTTATGTCATATTTAGAGATTCCATCGGCTTTAATATTAAGCACTACCTCAAAAGCACGGTGAATGGAATAAGATCGGTGGTCTAGACATGTCGCTCACTTGAGACATTACTTGAGGCGTGGCATGGCTTGCTCGGGGGCGGCGGCGGCGTGGCCTGGTCACGTGCCGGTGGTGTTGCCCTCGGCTGGCCGTGTGCCGGTGGTGTTGCCCTCGGCTGGCGGCGGTGGCGCCGTCGGTGTCCCCTCTGCTGTGGCCCTTGGTGGCGGCCGGTGGCCGTCGTCGTCTCGCCTGTTGGTTTTGCGGCTACTTCTCGCGACGTTGTCTTCATCTTTAGTCAGTGGCTGCTATACTGACCTAAAGGCTGGAGTCATCTTGTCGTCGACTCTCGGAATCGCTTGAGAGGACGGAGGAGCATCATTTAAGAAAGATTTTACTCCTTCTGTTGTCTGTTCCAAATTGTAGTTCACTGTTGATTTTTAGACACGTCTTTTGACCATTCATCTTATTCAAAAAATTAGTACAAACATAAAAAAAATATAATTTATGCTTAAAGTATGTTTAAAGATAAAACAAATCATAACAAAATAAATAATATTTACATATATTTTTTGAATTAGACGAATGGTCAAATAGAATATCCAAAAGTCAACAGTGAACTATAATTTGAAACAGAGGGAGTGCTTATTAAAAACCAGAGATGATGAAAAAAAGGGAGTCTTGATTCTATTAACTAGAAGAAAATTTTAGCGAAATGTAATCAGGAAGTAGCTAAATGTGCGTCTTCTACGCCAAAAGTGAGTCTATTTAGCCCTTATTTTTTGATTGTCCGTCTGCTGTCTAATCAAATAGCTCAATGTTTGAAAACCCTTGAAAATATTTTCCAGTTAGTTGAGAATTGATTGAGAGAGATGTGAGAAGGTTTTAGTTAGTGTAGCTACTATTTCTTGGACTATCTAACTATACGTAACGATGACGTTTTCGATAGAAAAAAAAACATATTTATGTCATATTTAGAGAGTCCATCGGCTTTAATATTAGCACTACCTCAAAAGCACGGTGAACTTGAGACATTACTGTGATATTCTTCAACAATCATAGCTGGAATTTAAATACCATAATTTCAATTATCAAGTGCTTTTGGTCTTGTTTTAGGTTTTTAATCGAATTTGCTATTTCGCAGGCGCCTGCAAAATCAGATTTGCTGCAGGTGCCTGCGAAATCCATCCAGATTCAACCGATCCGACTCACCTAGGTAGCTCCGTCTTCTTCTCCATCTCCGACGCCACCATCTTCTCCAGCTCCGGCTGTCGGCGCCGCTCGGGTTAGGGATTAGGTTTGGGGGTTCGGGGATCCCCAGAGTTCCCTAGCCATAGATTGAGGGTCGGGTGAGGTGGTGGCCTAGCGGTTGGGTGGGATCGTGAGGGCGGCGGTGGAGGCAGCGGTCGCGCCGCTAGAGCCGGGGATGGGGGAGATGACGGCTGGGACCGGTCGATGGCTAGCGGATGTAGGACGCCGTCATTGTGGTTAGGGTGGGCGAGGGCGTGGCCGGCCGGGGTGGTGGCCGGAGGCAGCGGAGGAGGTGCGCGAAGCGGGTGGCGTCGGCAGTGGAGAACGAGAGGAGGAAGGGGATCGGGGAGGTGACGCGCTCGCCTGAGGAAGTAGGCAAAAGGGGGAGGGGTCGCGTGCATCTGGCCGTTGGATTAGCAAAAGCGCATGTAAAAAAACTCTCAATGCAGGCGTCAATCTCTTTTTTAATGTTTTATGCGGGTGACATTTCATATGTTAGGATGTATCTGTAATGGCCTTGCAAGGCATGTATAGAAAGCTGAGAATTTTATATCATTATCAAAACGAAGCTAGAAGAGGTGGAGTACAAACGTAGAGACAAACCTTGTGATTTGTGAAGGCACTGAAGAAGGAAGCGCACAGTGCTAGTTTATTGGCATGTGCTCACGCTTGCGTCGTGGAGCCCCAGCGACGGTGCACTTGAAAAACAAGCGTAGCCGATGGAGTATTGGACACTGACACGTGGGGACAGCACCCAGGAAGAAGAAGAGATCCCGTCGTCGTCTACCTCTCGACCAAAACCATCGACGTCCACAAAACCATGGCCCCCCCTGCTGCCGCCACGTGTCCCCCGCCCCCAAGCTGCTGCTGTCTCGAGGCTCGACTCTTCTCTTCCCGCGCTTTCCTTCCCTCCCTTTTGGGCGCCCCTCCTATAAATCCAGCCTCACACCTCCTTTCTTCCCACAACCCAACATTGCCAAGAACAGAGCATCCCATCGGCCATCGCCGCTCGTCGCCTCTCCGGCCATCTCCACCGATCAGCTCGACCTCACTGGCCTGTTGCTTCCGATCCGTCTCCCGGCAATGGCGCCGTCGCTCTCGGCTCCGCCGGCCTCCCCTGCTTCCAGCGGCGCGATTGCCGCGCCGCTGAAGGTTAAGCCGCCGCAGCTCAACCCCCGCGGAGCGCCGTCCAAGAACGGCGGAAAGAGGAACATTCCGGCGAGGCCAATGCGGGCGGAACCGGCGAGGCCGGAGCCGAAGTGGAACCCGTTCCAGCTGCTCGCGGCGGCGGCCCTGGACGCCGTCGAGGACGGGCTCGTCGCCGGCGTGCTGGAGCGCGGCCACCGGCTGCCGCGCACGGCCGACCCGTCGGTGCAGATCACCGGAAACTATGCCCCCGTCGGTGAGCGGCCGCCCGGCGGCTTGCTCCCCGTCGCCCGCGGCCGCGTCCCGCCGGAGCTCGACGGCGTGTACGTCCGCAACGGCGCCAACCCGCTCCACGCGCCGCGCGCCGGCCACCACCTCTTCGACGGCGACGGCATGCTCCACGCCGTGCGCCTCCGCGGCGGCGCCGCCGTGTCCTACTCCTGCCGCTTCACCGAGACGGCGCGGCTCCGGCAGGAGCGCCTACTCGGGAAGGCCGTCTTCCCCAAGGCCGTCGGCGAGCTCCACGGCCACTCCGGCGTGGCGCGCCTCCTCCTCTTCGCCGCGCGCTCCCTCTGCGGCGTCGTCGACGCGTCGCAGGGCATGGGCGTCGCCAACGCCGGCCTCGTCTTCCACGACGGCCGCCTCCTCGCCATGTCCGAGGACGACCTCCCCTACCACGTCCGGGTCACCGCCGCCGGCGACCTCGAGACGGCGGGGAGGTACGACTTCCACGGCCAGCTCTGCGGCGCCATGATCGCGCACCCCAAGCTCGACCCGGCCACCGGCGAGCTCTTCGCCCTCAGCTACAATGTCGTCTCCAAGCCGTACCTCAAGTACTTCTTCTTCACCGCCGGCGGCCGCAAGTCCCCCGACGTCGAAATCCCTGTCGACGAGCCCACCATGATCCACGACTTCGCCATCACGGAGAACTACGCCATCGTCCCCGACCAGCAGATCGTCTTCAAGCTCCAGGAGATGGTGCTCGGCGGCTCGCCGGTGGTGTACGACAAGGAGAAGACGGCGAGGTTCGGGGTGCTGCCGAAGCGCGCCGCCGACGCGTCGGAGCTCCGGTGGGTCGATGTCCCGGACTGCTTCTGCTTCCACCTCTGGAACGCGTGGGAGGACGACGCCACCGGCGAGCTCGTCGTGATCGGCTCCTGCATGACGCCGCCGGACGCCGTGTTCAACGAGTCGCCGGAGTCGGAGGAGAAGAGCTTCCGGAGCGTGCTCTCGGAAATCCGTCTCGACCCGCGCACTGGCACGTCTCGCCGGCGGCCGATCCTGCCGGAGTCCGACCAGGTGAACCTCGAGGCCGGCATGGTGAACCGGCAGCTGCTCGGGAGGAAGACGAGGTACGCCTACCTCGCCATCGCCGAGCCATGGCCGAGGGTGTCGGGCTTCGCCAAGGTGGACCTCGAGGCCGGCACGGTGGAGAAGTTCGTCTACGGGGACGGCCGGTACGGCGGCGAGCCCTGCTTCGTTCCGCGCGCCGGCGGCGGCGCTGAGGACGACGGATACGTGCTCTGCTTCGTGCACGACGAGGGCAAGCACGGCTCCGGCGGCACGTCGGAGCTGCTCATCGTGAACGCCGGCGACCTGCGGGAGGAGGCCGCCGTGAAGCTGCCGGGGCGCGTGCCGTACGGTTTCCACGGCACCTTCGTCACCGGCGAGGAGCTGCAGCGGCAAGCCTAGCTAGCTAGCTCGATTGACACTCACTCACGTAGCGACTAGCGAGTAGTGCATAGCTAGTGACGTGCCAGTGATGATTTACATACAGTATTGCTTTATTTTTTTAATTACGCACATACCTGTATATACGGCCGTGTAGTACTGAATTTTACTGCAGACGTACGCCGGCCGTATATATACGTACACCTGTATCATACTCTGGTGTACGTAAGTGTATATATAGCTAGGAATTAAATATACCATTCATGTGCAGAAAGTTTATTCACATGTATCAAAAAATGATCGATACTACAACAATTCAATCCCATGACTATATCTGAAGACCTTTGAATTCCTTTGAAAATTAAAATCTTTCTTTGGTACTTAAATCGAAAGGTCATTCTTACAGAGGATAATTTGGCAAAGCGCGGTTGGCAGGACAATTTGCAATGTGTTTTATGCAATAAAAGAGAAACTATTCAGCATTTGTTCTTTGATTGTCACTTCGCTAGATCTATATGCCGAATTGCTCACATAGCTCTAAATTTAGATTTATCAAGGAGTCTTTCTCATTTAAGAGAAAGTTGGATCCATGGTTTAAGACTATTAAAGATATGTCAATTTTTAACTGGCATGGTAGCTATATTTTGGTCTATTTGGCTTTGTCGAAATAATGTGATTTTTGACAAACGCAAAGATACATCTTTTTTACAGGTCATTTTCAGAGCTACATATTGATTGAGGCATTGGGCATTACTACATAAGGAGGATGACCGGAAACCATTTATCGAAGCATACCAAACTTTAGAAGAGGTGGCTATGATGTTTTTCAATAATTATGGTTGGAGAAATATTTATAGATTATGTTTTGTTTAATGTAATTTTTATTTTGCTCGTCCTAAGATTGTTAGTCTTAAGTCAAACCGTTCTATGTGAACTTGGCTGTGTACATCTCACGATGTAGAGGCCGGAATTTTATTCCATTATCTATATAAAAAAAGTGATTTTCGGTTCACTACATATGCGTACTCATCTAGCTACGAGGCCAATATCAAATTCGTGTTGTTTTGGTTGCACACTTGCACTCTACCTAGGGGTGGGACTGGGTCGGTTTGACCCATTGGGCCACCGATCCAATTGAAATTTTTTTATTAAAACGGGTCCCTGGGTTCGGCCCAAAACAAAGCTTGGATCGAAGGGTTCGACCCTACCGATCCATTGGATCGAAGGGTTCGACCCGCCGCCTCCCCTTCCGCCGCCGGCGCCTCCCCTCCCGCCGCCTCCCCTCCCGCCGCCGGCGCCTCCCCTCCCACCGCCGGCCCTCCCGACGGCTCCCCTCCAGCCGCCGGCCCTCCCGACGGCTCCCCTCCCGCCGCCGCCGCCTCCCCTCCCGCCGCCGGCCCTCCCGACGGCTCCCCTCCCATCTTTTTCTTTGAGGTGAGGTTGTGCTGGATAATACAAATTAACATCTTTCTTTGAGAGCTCCGTGTTGTAACTACCACCATTACTATCCCACGCTTCTAAGTACTATAATTTTCAGGATGACAGCATTTGTAAATACTATAATTTGACGAAAAGAGGCTTATGACTTGTGCTCTGTGGTATAATTTGGTTCTGCATGGTTCCAATCCACAAAATTATAATTTGTCCTGAAACATATGTATAGCTATTTCAAATAAATGTGATACTCTACGTATTGATCAGGTTGTAGATGAACACTGAAAGCAGTATTGGTTTTTCTGAACCATTGTTTCTCTGAACACTGAAAGCAGTATTGGTGATACCTAGTGTCCGTTCAACCATTGTTTCTCTGAACAATGACCAGTGCCTTGCTGATTTTGTAGGATCATGCTAGTAATTAATCTCCTGTCGCATGCTGAATTTGCTGCTAAGCGACAAAGCAAAAGCTAAAACTTGTCTCTATAGCTCTCTTTATATATTGTATTGTAATAATGTAGAATGTATCGGAGATTGTTTTGTATTAATGATGCCATTTAATGGTAGTAGAAGACTTTGAATGAGATTCTACAAACTAAATTTTTCGAAAGCGGGTCGACCCTTTTGACCCAATGGGTCGCCCATTATCTATAAAAAAAAAAGTGATTTTCGGTTCACTACATATACTTACTCATCTAGCTACGAGGCCGATATCAAATTCGTGTTGTTTTGTTTGCATATATGCACTCTACCAGAGAAGTGCACAGACTATCGGTTGGCTGATAGCTGTAGTATTAAAAATGTTTAAAAATATAAGTTGAAAATATTGGAAGAACTAAGAGTTAAACTCAAAACCTCTTGATTTCGGTCTCACTTATCTAATCAACCCATCTTCTGTCATGTTGTATTATGGTTGGGATATACATTCTTTTTAAACTACTCACCAACCAAGTCATCGCCACCGGTTCATGGCTCAAACCGATAGTGATAGTGTTCAAGGCATCACTGTCGGTTCATGGCTAAAAATAGTATCACTACCGGTTCATGAATAACTACTGATTGAGATGTGTTGGTAGTAAAACCCACCTCTCTAATAGTGGTATTTTCATAAATACATGTATATACTTTACTTGATTAGTAATTATTGCATAATGTGCTGCTTGGCAATTAAGAAAATCGCATTAGTTTTGTTGGGTTTGACGTGTTGTCGGGTTGTCACAAACACGATGTTAAGTAAAGCAACCTATCGTATGTCAACGTTAATTAATGGTGATATAGGCTTGAGCTAGCTAGCAAGAAAGCTACCACTGCCAATGCTCTGTCCAAGTCGTCTTAAAAAATGGTGGTAGAGTAACTTCAAATATAAGATTAGTTTAAAATCAACAAGTATATATAAACAAGGAAAATTGATTGAAAAGTGACGGACACAGAAAAATGTGTACTAATATGAGAGAGTGAATCTATCTACTATCTATATAAAGCAGAGTTAAACGGAGCTACTACATTAATCCAAAAATTCTACAAATTCCCACATTAATCGAAAAAATCGTAGAAATTCTTACATTAATCATAGAAAAAAGAAAAAATCTACATCGTTGAATATTGATATTATTATGTAAATCTAGCGGCCAATATTAACCTCTATAACAAACTACTTATATTAGAGAAAAACTATAAATCTTGTCGGTACAGTAAATACCGGGGTATGAAGAGTCCTAAAAAAAACCAGGCGAGGGCCCCACACGTCAGGTGGGCGATCAGGCCCCAGCGTGTAGGCGAGCTCCTCAGCACGCCAGGCAAGGGCCCCACGCGTCAGGCGGGCTGGACGCGGATCTGAGCTCTAAGGGCGCTACTGCCTAGTTGTCCACTGGTCTCCATTTGTCGCTGTCGCTGAGGCCTGAGGGAGCGGATCTGACTCGCCGGCCATCGACTCCGGTGTCTCCAGGCTCCGGCGCGCAGGTAACGTGATCCCAATCCGGCCATCCCCTCTCTTCTCTCTCTCTGTCTCCGTCTTGATCTCTCTTTCTTGTCTTTCTCGTAGGTGCGCCACGCGATGTGATGCCGTAGTCTCAATGACTGCTTGTGCGTCGTTTCGCGCTGGTGCGCCGCGCTCCGTTGAGTGACCGGAGCCGCTGAGTCGTCGGCCATGGCGCTTGATCCTACCTCGATCGCTCATGACCTCATGCTGCAAGGGGAGACTGAGGACGATGATGGAGGTGGAGGCCAAGAAGCCTTGTTCGGTAGCAGTGCTACGGCTTTCTGGATGAAAATCTGCACATGAAGGGGTTTTCCCTTTTTCGAGCCTGGGCCTGGCATGGCCCGATGGGCTGACGGGCTAGCCGTGCCGACTCGGCCCGGTTAAGCCTCTGGCGTGCTGTGCTTGGGCCTTGATGCCGGCACGGGGGCAGGCCCGGCACAGCACGATGGCTTAACCGTGCCGTGCCGGCCCGAACAAGTCAGGCACAGGCCCGAACGGGCCCGTGCCGGGCCGGGCCGGGCCGGGCCGGGCCGTGCCGGGCCGGGCCGTGCCGCCCGTTTGGACATTTATAGTCCAAGTCGTCTTAAAAAATGGTGGTAGTAGGAGTAACTTCAAAGATAAGATTAGTTTATAATCAACAAGTATATATAAACAAGGAAAAGTGATTGAAAAGTGGCGGACACAGAAAAATGTGTACTCATACGAGAGAGTGAATTTTTTCATAAATACAGGAATGAGTATGCATAGAAATATGAAAATATAGGGTGACCCAGGCCTGGCCGTGCTAACCAAGTTCGATGGAGCCAAGCTGAGGTTGTACAGGTGGTTTGTTTTGTTGCCTTGTACCACCTCTTAGGAGAAGCCCATGTGTTTGGTTTGTAGGCATGAGCACCGCCCTGAGCCCACCATCCCAAGCTTCGGAGACCTCCTTCTGCGTCGTCTCGAACTCCGACAACCTCCTCCCACACCTTCCTCACCTGGAGTCATGGTTACCATGCCCTTTCTCATACGGATGGATCCGACAATCCTAAGCTTCAACGACCTCCGCATCGTCTCAACCTTCGACGACCTCCTCCCACACCTTCCCCGCTCGGATTCGTGGCCGTTGCACCCTTTCTCGGCCGGATCCGACGCTGAGCTCCACCATCGCCAAATATGATGACCCAGAGCTACACCGACACCGGATCCGAGATCACCAAGGTCGACGCCGTATCCGTGTTACTGTTTAGGCCATGCTCGGGAGAAACAACTGTGTCGAGTGTTTCCCGTGAGCTTAGCCTAAATAATATTTTTGCATCTCGCCGGTTTGGCTCTGGTTGGTGAGCAGACAACCAAACACACTTTCCTGACTACGCAGGTCTCGTCAAGCCAAACACAAGCAACCAAACACGCTCATGGCCAGGTTCATGTGGTGTTGGTTTTTCAAATTTGCAAAGAGCAACGGGTAAAATGTTCCTACTTAGTGTGTTCTAAAGAGCAGCATGTCCTGAGATGCTAAAATTATCTAATCTATCTATTATATATATAAAGGAGGGGAAAAAGAAGCCACCACGTTTGTCCACATCATCCAAATTATTTCAGCCGTTCGATCAACGGTGGGACCAAATTATAATAGCCAAGATCAATCAAAGAAATTCTCACATAAATCAAGAAAAAAATAAAAGATCTATGCCGTTGATTTTGTGGGGCCGGATTATAACGGCTTAGATTAAAAGAAGAATATTAGAAATTCGGATTAAATACTAAAGATGATATAATATGGTTATTTTATCCGTTCAATCAACTATGGGACCAAATTATAACAGGATAGATTGATCAAAGTAAAAAATAAAAGATCTATGCTGCTTAGATTAAAAGAAAATATTAGAAATTTATATTAAATACTAAAGTTGATATAATATATTAGAGATAAACTCTAAATCCGATCTGATATGTTAGAGATAGATTATGAGTTAGAGATAAACACTATACACCAAAACAAATCTAGCCGTGCAAACGCGCGGACCACCTCGCTCGTTATTTTGTAAAACTACAACCATTTTGGACAATAGCTTCGACCTGAAACTGGGCCAACGTACCGGCAATCCAAGGAAGATTTGATAACGTTTATCATACAGCTTTAAGATTTTTAAAAAAGCATTCAGAAGTCAACACGTTTAAAAACATGATAAAATAATAATTTTGAAAAATTAAAAGCCACATGAGTTAGGCTTAAGAGCCTACTAGAAATTAAGATGGAAAACTTTGGTTTGGCAGCTGGATTTAGAGATCGAGCTTGCTGAATGGAATTAAACGAGGCTCGATTAAACACGGGGCATATCGTAGGAAGTTAATCAAGTGACGATGAGCTAATTCTAATTATTATGTGACGTCTTCACTTTGTGACAATGATGGTGCGGTTGATTGCGTACGCCAAGAACTGCCTTTGCCGACAAGTGCGATCGATCGGTCGACCCTCAGTGTGAAGCTGAGCTGGCCCACTTCCACTTGAGCTAATTCAGATTAGTGTAATTAAGCTGATTATCGAGTTGATTGATCACTGATATATGCTGGGTGTTCTCTTCTTCTCCTGACTAAATCTGAACATTATCTATATCCATAAGCATATATCGTCTATAAATCAGTGAGGCTAGTGCACCTCGTGCGCGTCATTCTTCGATCCACGTACAACGAGCAAGTTCTTTTATGGGAAACTTAGGCCTCGTACATTTCAGCTCAGTGTAGAGTAGCGTAATGTTTTAGCAAAATTTATTTTTTTTATATAGCCTATTTGGTTTAATAATTTGTAATGATTTTTCTCAGGTTTTTAGTAGTTCTCATAATTAAAGATCTTAAAACTATTTTTAAATTATTTTTTTATAATATTTAAACCACTTTTAAAATACTCTCAAATTTTATTGAAACGCTACGCTACACTACGTTAAACTAAAATGTACAAGGCCTTAACATCTAAATTAGTATTGAGCTGCATGCCCTAACCAATACATCCAAAAGCCTAAGCTGATGGGAAAGGACGGCAATTCACTTATACTTCAACACTTCCTTGCATGTACGTAGAGGCTCCCCCAGACTCCTCAAACATGGAATAGAGTGGACGACTTATTTAATTGCGCCGGTCAGGACTCGAACTCGAGACCTCTGGCTCTGATACCATATTGAGCTGCATGCCCTAACCAATTCACCCAAAAACCTAAGCTGATGGGGAAAGGAAGGCAATTCACTTATACTTCAACAATTAGAATGCATGGTCGGTGGCAATTTAGGGATGAACTGGACTATCACTAATGCATGGTGAGCTAGTATTAGTAATGGGGAAATACTGACTCAGTATGCTTTTATAATAATGGAAGTAAAGTTATGGGCTTTTCAGCCTCTACATCTTTACGATGTAAATAACAGAATTGTTGACACAATTTAGCGTAAGGTTTTGATGTAAGTAATAACCATTATCTATATAAAATTGCGACAACATACAGAAAATTGTTTTTATGATTTCCTCCTCTCCAGTAGCTGTAGCGCCTAGGTTCAGGATTTCCCTATGAGTGACGAGTTTGGAGGGATGTCGGGGAGGCAGCGTCCTGACGGTGGGGAGTTGATTGTAGAAAGAGGGGGCGGCGAGGCGCCGCAGGTGGATAGCGACGACGATAGAGGTTAGAGTGGTTAGGGTAAGTCTAGCAGCAGAAGGTCGAATGGCTGCGCGGCAATCGGGGCGGCGGTGGTGGTGAATGTGAGTGGAGCATTTGGAGGGGAGAGGGAGAAAGCAAGGAAGAAGAAGAGTCACGTGGAGGATGAGCCGTCCGATGCGGGGATCAGTGGACCCCTATATCGTTTCGTCGAGTCGAAACGTAGAGGGTTCTCTAACTGCTCTTATGGTCTTACTCCCTAGAGGGTGAGACATGTGATACATATAAAATTGTAGATATTTGATCCGACGGTTCTATTAATCTTTAAATCAAATGCTAGGGTCGTCCCTCCCTCTCGCAGCTCCAATGGTCGCCGCCTGAAATGAAACGCATGTCAACAAGTTAATTTACACACAAGCTAAGCTAGCTAGCAAACACTAATCTATGTCTGGCTAGCTACCTACGTGCTTCAAGCACGCGCCCCATCGTTTGTTTGTTAAGTTCTTTGTTTCTTCCGAGTACATACATATACATATGGTAGATTATTATATGAGACCCCATTATATCATGCATTCGTGTATATATATTCTGTTGCTCTAGCTAGCTAGCTAGACTGCTAGAGGGTTCCGTAGTATGATCGCTGTTTCTTTTGGTGCATTGTAATGGTATCGGGATGGTTCTAGATTCAAGGAGAAGAAGCTAGAGAGACCTTGTATATCAAACATGTATCTACGGTCTAGAATTTGCCCATCTTAATTGAAGGGGGAGGGGACGGTTGAGTTCATGGGATTGAAGATTGGCCCATGACAATTTGGGAGCAGTACATTAAAAGAATACACAGAATTATATTACCCCATCCTTTTCTTCCTCAACCCACTTCGATCGGTTATCTAGGATAACTAGCCGTGCAGGCGCGCCCGCGGCGCGCCCGAGGAGGGGAAAAACGCGACGGGCGAACGGGGCGCGTGGGAAGACGCGCGGGCGCGCCCAGCGCACGGCCAGGCAGGGGAAAAAATCGGATGCAAAAGAGGGAAGGCGGGATTCGAACCCTGGCCGCCCAGGTGGCGAACAGCTGCACCTAACCAACTCGCCAAAGCGCCCGCCTGCCTGGGAGATGTGGTCAAAAAAACGTTTTATGCACTAAAGTAAAATGGACGGTCGGATCTAAAGCCATGTGTTAGGCTGGGCCGGGGCAGCGCGTCGGACGTCCGTCCCCAAGTCCGCGCCAAAAAAGAATCCACATAATTATATTAGCCCTTCCTTTTCTTCTTCAACCCACTTCGATCGGTTGTCTAGGATAATTAAGAACTGTTTAAGAAAAATAGTTTTCCCACGATACACTCAGTTGCACAAAATTTTGTCGATTTGGGAGTTTATCGATAAAATGCCCAAGGTTCCTGTACATTCACATTTCATTAATCCTACCTTGGGACACGGTAGCTTCTTCCTCAAAACTAAACAAGCACGTACGCAGATCCAATTTCTCCAAAAATGAATTGAACGGAGCGAAACAAATGTTCGTGGGACACTATAATTGTGTGATTGAAAAGGTTCAAATTTCTGTATTGCTACAGCGCAAATTCTGTACAGTAAGCCATAGAGATGGAATATTAAAGACTTTAGGACAAGAGAGGAATCAAGTAGAAATCAAGTAAGAACATTAAAGTATATTTTACATCATGCATGGTTTTCAGGCGTGTGCTGCCATGCATGCAATGCCAGTCACCCCAGCCTCTTCAGTCTGCACGGATTCCCAGGAAAACGGCTGGCTGCATGGCTCATGGATTCCATGCGGACCGAGCCGTAGGGTTAGGTCTTGTTTGACATGTCCTTCAGACATTTCTAGATGCAGCTAATTAACCATACCACTTTACGATATATATTCCTTCGCTAGCTCCGCTCGCAGAAAAATGACTCGTCGTAAATCAAAGTTTTAAAATATTATCTTAAAAATATTGTAAACTATTTAAATTGAGCGTAGATCATATATATTTACATTTCTCTCAAAAAACCATTCCGTAATATAGTAATTTAGCAAAATCATATAAATATTTACCATGGTAATTAATAGGTAAAAGCGTATTTGTGGAACCAGAGCTTATAGGTGTCGAGGTTACTTGTTGAACTGAGGATCAACAGATCCTTTCCGCGACGTACTAGGATATCTTTAGGCTAGCTAGAGAACTCGTTGCGGATAGAAATAAGCTTACTTGTTGCTCTGGACGTCCTGCGCGGTCGTCGCGCGGCCATCAACTGATGGAGGATGTACTGCGATTATTGTCGTCATCTTATGGTCGTCGTCATCACGAATGACTTGGGGAAGAGCCTCGGCGCGCGATCGATTGTGGGTGACAGTGACTTGGTGGTCGAGATCACTGGAGGGCAATCCTCGAATACGGCCATAACGGCCTAACGGGTATGTGTGTTACCGCTACTATTGTTAATTTTGATTTTTATCACGTCTCCTGTGTGGATATGTTTAGGTTGGAGATGATGGAAACGGCGTGGAGTGCGGCTGTTTTCCGGTTGGACAATGACGGCATCCGAAGAAACCATTGTTCTTCTTAGGTTATTTCATGATTTGATTCTATGCTAACTTATTTGTAATTTGTGTTTAGCTGAAAGTCTTTTTATGCAAGGATATTTCATAGAATATAGTTTGAAAAATAAGTTTTTTCTTAAAAAATAAGGTAGACGTACGTGTGTTGGCACTGGTGTTGACACGTGCGCACCACGTGTCATCTCGAGGTTGCTTTTGACCGGTGTTTTATTGTTTCGTGCAGGAGGCATGCATGCATATTTTCAGCGGCAGCATGCCGTACTAGCTAGGGTTTAGTTTCAAAATTAACTTTGGCTAGATAATACCATGCACCTGCGCTACAATCCATGAGAACACGTAGTGATATTTGATTCCTAAATTCAGGGTAAATTAAGATGATAACAAGCTTGATTGTTCGATCGGGAAAAAAATACTATGGTAATTATATATTTATGTAACGCAGCCTTTGATTTGATTAACTGTGTTTTGTACCAATTAATAGATATACATCGATCATACAGTACCTAGACGAGCACTGAGGACATATAGAGATCGATCGAGTGCAGCTTTTCACTGGTAAAAAATATATCCTGCACATCGGTCGATCATTTGAAGTTTTCCTTAATCACGTGCTGCATATATTATTGTTGATTGCATACATGCATCATGCATGCACCAGCTGGGCGGCCGGCCGGGGACTTGGGAGATTTGAAGCTAGTGGCGTTTTGTCATTGCTTACGTAACGTACGTATAGATCGAGGGCCGGCCATGCATGCAAAACCAAGTGCTGCCATGCCCGGTCGATCTATAAACCTGTGGGTGGCGGCCGGTTTCTCTGCCCATGCATGCATGGCTGGCTAATGCACAGATATATACCAGCCATGAATTTGTTCCAAAGATATATACCAACCATGAACCATGCATGCATCCACGAAGACTTCACTCAGCTACACATTAGTTGCATGCAACCTGCAAGAGTATGTACGAATGCATGGGCGATCGATTTGGCATATATATATCTATAGCATTTTTTTTAAAAAAAGTAGTGGTAACAGTGATGGGAGCGGCAGTGGTGGTATGTCATCTATCTTTGTACTCCTTCCCTCAATTTATTTTAGTGTGTTATATTGTAGAAAACCTTTGATCGATCACCTCCCTTCCGAGATATAAGGCATATAAGTTTTTCACATGCTATTTATGGTAAAACTTTGATCATTATTTTCTATCACAATATATTATTAATAATGATAAAATTAACATAATATGAAAGTACTTAATTTCAAATATGAATCCAGCTATATCACATGCATAGCACTAAACATATATGTTTTAGGTTAATTATTAGTCAAAAGTTACAAACGTTGACTTCTCCGAATACATGCATGCCTTATATTTTGAAATGGATGGAGTATATGACAAATTATAGTATGGAAGCATAGGCCAACCCAATGTGAAAGTAGAGCTAAGCATACAAAAGCATGATGCATCCAAGTGTGAAATGCTTAAAATGGGGCTAATGTTGAGTGAAACAGATCAAATACAACATGATAGAAAGTAGTTGGGTTTAATTTATTCATAGTGAAGCACGATCGATTGATGTTGGGACCCGATTTTATTAAACCGAACCCCTCTGTGGTAACAATATGTGTCCGAAGGATTAGTGCTCGTATCCACAGTAAAACAGAGTAATGATACTAGTTTAGAGCTGCATTAGCTAATAAAGTACGCCAGAGAGTGGAGAAGCAACATATTACGTTAGTTCATATTACAAGTCTTGACCAATGTAAGACAAAAGTTAACAATCGCAAAAGTAGTGATGGCCACAAACACACACTAATCAGGAAGCAGGTAGAAGTCCGAACCACCTTCCGAGAAGACACCAACGTAGTCCTACGGATATTTAAACTCCTGACCTATTTGTTGGAACGAGCATCCCCGTCTTTTTAAAAATAAAGATGTCATGATTGATCAGTAAGATAAGGTATACACAAATTAAACTAATCTCTAACCAGAGGTCTCATATATATGATGTTGGTTGATCTATCCATATAGGTCGCAGGGTTTCGAAAAATGAAAAGGTGTATGCGGGTGCGGCCTGAGCTCGTGGTGTGGAAGCGAGCACCATGTGTACGCTCTAGGTGTTCGACATATTTCCCACGTGGGTCAGAGAACGAATATATATTTGGTAAAAAATCAATTGAAATTTGCACTTTCCAATAAAGATAGGGATGCACACCAAGTATTTTAATCGCATTAATACCATCTTTATAATTTTAAATTTTTTTTGGATTCAAAATATTTGAGCCGGCCGGTTCAAATGTTGGTTTTAGTACACACGGTGCCCTATTATATTAATCACATTTTTTTAGCTGTGTTTTGTAAGCTCTATATATTAAAAGTATTTTACAGCACTTGAGCCAGGATCCATGAAAGAACCATCTCAGCTATGATAATTAATTAGCTGTGTTGTACTTGTACTCCTGTTGGGATTAATATTGTGTTTGTGTTGGCTTAGTCAGATAGGCCCCGAGCAGTTTGGTGGAGAACAGATAGAACCGTAGAATGGTCGCTTTGGTCCCAGTTAATTAACTAACTAATGATTCTTCCTTATCTAACTAGAAATCGTTTCGTGCATGCAAGGTTGTTGGCAATCCAAGACTTTAGCTAAGCTCTATATCGTAACATGCAAAAGATAAATATATAATGCGAACTTAATAACAAGAGGGAATATTCCAAGATAATTAAATTTAGGTCAATTCTTTTCAGCTTAACGGCATAACAGCTTAATGACTTATCTACGTTTTGAAAACATATATGCTTTGAGTTTTTTTAGTACGTTTTTTCGCTGTTTTGAAGGTGGGTCCTAACACTTTAAAAAGCAAGTCAAACGAAATGTATCCGAATCTCGAGACTACCTCGAGAAGCTCTCGAAATTCAGTCATTTCAGCCGTTCACAGCTGTTCAGATCATCTCAAAAGAACAGGGCATTAATGGCATTGATTAATTTTACATGGAGTCTACCTGTGTGGTATACTGATCGTAAAGGCCTAATTAGATGGAGTCTTTAGTTCATTACATATATACGCACGCCAACCGTGAGTCTTATCCTATGGCATCAAGGCCTTGTTTGTTTCAGATTAATGTTGAGTTGCGTTTTACTGTAGAAAATTTATGACCCACTTGAAATACGTTTTAAAAAATTCAAAAAATTATGAATTTTTTTTTTGCGAACTCTAAGAAGAACTATTTAAAACCCCACAAAGTTAACTACAAAATATTACAACATTTGGCCTATACAAAAATAACAAATTTTCATTTAATTTAATTTAATCTGAAACAAACAAGGCCCAAAGCACGAAAAGGATGGTTTTCTGGCCTAAGCCGGCGGGGACTGATCCCTATCTACTATCCAAGCAGTTGAGTGTCAGAGGCAAAGCACGCCTGATAATCATCTAATTATATATCTAAGCAGAGAGAGAGAGAGAGCTTCTTTCAAATTGGAGCTTTTAGGTGGTATATATCCATTGTACGTAGCTAGCTCATGTATCAACACACCTCTCTGGTTGGACCATGAAGTATATCTGGTGCTGCTATCTATGGACTAATCAACGTGTGTGTATAACTATATATCCAAGTGTGACACGACAAGTAGGATACAACGATCGGTGCTTAATTATCATCAACGCAAGCAAGCGTAACTGTGTAAGCATGCAAGATCGGGTCCTCTTTGATAGCTTGTTTAGTTTTAGTTTAGTTTTTGTTGGAAAATTTGACCGCCTTTGAAAGTGGTATGAAAAGGCTAAATAAATTATTAAAAAAATATTTTTGAGATCTTTGAGAAAAACCCTACAAAGTTATTCAAAAAATATTTTCAAAAAATAAAGTGAATGATGTATATAAAAACAACAAAAGTTGCAATCCCAACAAAAACTAAACTAAAACAAGCTATCAAAGAGGCCTAGAAGAAACTTGGTACTGATGACACGAGCTTCTCGGTCCTGCAAAACACTATTTATTTAATTTTTCTAGATAGAGAAGCTGCTAGATGAACGAATGCTTTCAAAAACATATGTAGGACAAGATGTGAAAAAAATTTAGAGCATGAACGAATGTTTTCAAAAACATATGTAGGACAAGATGTGAAAAAAATTTAGAGCATGAACGAATGTTTTCAAAAACATATGTAGGACAAGATGTGAAAAAAATTTAGAGCATGAACGATATTTCCCACGTGGGTCAGAGAACGAATATATATTTGGTAAAAAATCAATTGAAATTTGCACTTTCCAATAAAGATAGGGATGCACACCAAGTATTTTAATCGCATTAATACCATCTTTATAATTTTAAATTTTTTTTGGATTCAAAATATTTGAGCCGGCC
This sequence comes from Raddia distichophylla, assembly GCA_005191435.1. NCBI lineage: Eukaryota > Viridiplantae > Streptophyta > Magnoliopsida > Poales > Poaceae > Raddia > Raddia distichophylla. The sequence goes on from SPJY01031469.1 coordinate 1,063,839, forward strand.
GGTTCAAATGTTGGTTTTAGTACACACGGTGCCCTATTATATTAATCACATTTTTTTAGCTGTGTTTTGTAAGCTCTATATATTAAAAGTATTTTACAGCACTTGAGCCAGGATCCATGAAAGAACCATCTCAGCTATGATAATTAATTAGCTGTGTTGTACTTGTACTCCTGTTGGGATTAATATTGTGTTTGTGTTGGCTTGATCAGAATAGCCCCGAGCAGTTTGGTGGAGAACAGATAGAACCGTAGAATGGTCACTTTGGTCCCAGTTAATTACCTAACTAATGATTCTTCCTTATCTGACTAGAAATCGTTTCGTGCATGCAAGGTTGTGGGCAATCCAAGACTTTCGCTAAGCTCTATATCGTAATATATAAGAGAGATAAATAATGCGAACTTTATAGCATTGGTTAATTTAATGACATTGATTAATTTTACATGGAGTACTCCTACCTGTGTGGTATACTGATCGTAAAGGCCTAATTAGATGGAGTCTTTATTAGTTCATTACATATATACGCACACCAACCATGAGTCTTATGCTATGGCATCAAAGCACGGAAAGGGTGGTTTTCTGGCCTAAGCCGGCCGGGACTGATCCCTATCTATCTACTATCCAAGCAGTTGAGTGTCAGAGACAAAGCACGCCTGATAATCATGTAATTATATATCTAAGCAGAGAGAGAGAGAGAGAGAGAGAGAGAGAGAGAGAGAGAGAGAGATCGCTCCTTTCAAATTGGAGCTTTTAGGTGGTATCCATTGTGCGTATCTAGCTCTTGTATCAACACACCTCTCTGGTTGGACCATGAAGTATATCTGGTGCTGCTATCTATGGACTAATCAACGTGTGTGTATAACTATATATCCAAGTGTGACACGACAAGTAGGATACAACGATCGGTGCTTCAGTGCTTGATTATCATCAAGGCAAGCAAGCGTAACTGCGTAAGCATGCAAGATCAAGTCCAAGCAACTTGGTACTGATGGCACGAGCTTCTTGGTCCTGCTAAACACTGTTTATTTAATTTTTTTCAGAGATAGAGAAGCTGCTAGATGAACGAATGCTTTCAAAAAACATACGTAGGGCAAGATGTGAAAAAAATTTAGAGCATGGATGAAAGGAACCATGCAGAAAATGTGGTGGACAGTGTATGATAATTAACGGATAGAGTTGATGCTGAGTAATTAAGCTCGCGGACCACTAATCCCCCGGTCAAAGCTGGATTCGGTGGGCACGATCGTCACTGCCGGCATTCTCGGTCCTGCAAAACACTATTTATTTAATTTTTCTAGATAGAGAAGCTGCTAGATGAACGAATGCTTTCAAAAACATATGTAGGACAAGATGTGAAAAAAATTTAGAGCATGAACGAATGTTTTCAAAAACATATGTAGGACAAGATGTGAAAAAAAATTTAGAGCATGGATGAAAGGAACCTTTCAGAAAATGTGGTGAACAGTGTATGATAATTAACGGATAGAGTTGATGCTGAGTAATTAAGCTCGCGGACCACTAATCCCCCGGTCAAAGCTGGATTCGGTGGGCACGATCGTCACTGCCGGCATCACCACGCACGGAAAGAGATCGATTTGCTGACCGGGGTACGTACGATGATGGGCTTCGGTTCTTGTTCAATTGAGTTTTGCTTGCTTGTGACATGATGATTGATTCCACTAATTAGCTGGTCGCTGAAGATTAACAAATGTCGTAATCTGACGAGCATGGTGAGCAAATCAGGTTACAGCTAGGCCGGGAAAAGGTGATCACGGCTGACCAGATGTCTAATCATAGTAGTGGGTGGTAAACTCTTCCATTGCTCTGTTTTACGTCCATGCCCACGGCGACTTTTCTAGCAAGTCAAAGGAGCAGAGGGCGTGTTTGATTTGTTGCCGTCAGTTATATTTTTACCGATGACGAATTGATGACCTTAAGCAACTCCAACAGCTCCTGTAAAATACTGTAGCAGATATAGAGGGGCTGCTGGAGGGAAGGAATCTTTTAGAGGGTAGTGTAATTTATGAAGGAATTTTAGAGCAACAACTCCTGTAAAATACTGTAGCAGATATAGAAGGGCTGCTGGATGGAAGGAATCTTTTAGAGGGTAGTGTAATTTATGAAGGAATTTTAGAGAGATGGATAGAGGAGACGCTAATAGTGTTTTAGAGGAGAAATATAGAGGAGCTGCTGGAGTTGCTCTTATGTTCTCGCTATTTGACCATCATTTGGTTCATAACTGCAGATTGGTGTGCCAAAAAAAATAATTTGGTGTGCTGACCAACTAGTACTGCGAGCAACAGCAAGACTATCGGCCGCCCTCACCTTCGTGCTAGGCATCCCAGGTGATTTCCATTTTGCAATATGACGGGCTTGCTGATTACTTTTTTTCTTATATATTGTTTGAATCATGAGACAGATTTTATAATTCATTTAAAATCTTAACCTATTCTTGGATTTTTTATAACTTGTTGCGTAATTTTGTATTTTTTTTAATAATTTGTATGGCATTTTATAAAATATTTTAAAATCCAAAATATTGTTGTATTTTATTTCTATTTATAAATTTTAGTCTAAGTTCATGTCATTTTTCATTTAACTATAGAAACCTACCTCACCAAAATTTTGCAACCCTCAATTTGATTTGATCCAGACAAGGAAAAGTTGCCAATTAATCTGTCATTATAGTCTATGGTTACAAACCAAACACACTATAGGTACAAAAGGTGCCATGTGAAGTTGGCTTAAATACACTACACTGCTACGTGATTTAGGAGGGATTTGACATCGTAAATTTCCCAAAAATGCTTAAGAGAGGATATCCAATTTTTTTTCCTTTCGTCGATACGACTCGCATCTTGTGTCACACGCGCGCATGGGGTGGGTCCCAACGTCTGTTTTTCCCTCTCTTTTTTTAACGCAGTATTTTTTGCTTCCCCCGCTATTGTGTTCTCTCACAAAACTACCGGTGCTACTCACTACCAGTGAAGCACCAGCCATCTGTGACCAAGCCACCGACCAGACAAGGAGAGTTGGAGTAGCCACCCTCTCCTACGACCTCTACATCCCCATTTCCTCTCCTCTCCGCATCTCCTCCCTTTACCCATGTCAAAGAGCCGGTGAGAAAGCTCATCTAATAAGTTTGGTGCCCAAATCTAGCGAGCACAACATGAGAGCTTGCCAGATCTAGAAAAAAAGACGGTAAGGATGTCTATCCCTATTTTCGTACGAAACCTTAATGATATATTTTGAAATTTTATTTTTTGCTGCTGAATGTTGTGTCGACAACCCTAACAGGACAAACAAACAGAAAAAGTAAAAGAAAAGCAATGTACTGAAGCTTGGGGTATGGGCCGGAGCCTAGTACGATAATGGGCTTGGACTCCAGAGCCGATCCTCCCGCCCACGAACGGCCCAGAATCCGACCCAGCCAACCGAAACCTGCCACGACCATGGCCACTCTCCCAGTCCCAGATCCGCAACCAACGCCGGCGAGATCGACGACGACGAGAGGAAGAGGAAGCTAAGGGGAGGGCTCCTCGCCGCCGCCGTGTGGGCCGATGGGGGCAGTGGTGACGGCGGTGATCGCGATCGCGGCGGTGGTGCTGGGGTGGATCACCATCGAGATGGCCTGCAAGCCCTGCCTCGACGGCGGCCGCCGCGCCATGGACCGCGCCCTCGACCCCACCTACGACCCCGACGACTCCCCCTCCACCGCCGCCGCCGCCGGCGAGCCGCTCCTCGCCGACCACTCCGCCGCCCCGCCCGCCAAGGCCATCTGACTCCTCCAGCCTGTCATCAAATGCAGCATGCTGTTCTTGTTTTGGTTATGAAATGAAACGAGGTATGGTGTTGGTGTAGCGAACAGTATGTGACCCTGAATATCCTTGTGAGACTTGATACTTTTATAAAACAAATGAGATTGTGATGTGCGACTCTGAACCACGATTATATATATATACTGTTTCCTATGAAAGCATTGCAGTGCACATATAAGATATATCTATCAAGGGTAGTGTTGGGGGGGGGGGGGGGGGGGCTGGTCAAAAGAACCCCCGGCGCCCAGGTATTTACATGTTGGTTGAATGCCGGCATGCCGCTACTCCTCCAGCGGTGTCGCATTGCTGTCTTCCACCACATCTTCGTCCATGATGTTGTCGTTTTCGTTACCTGGGGTGTCGGAATCGGTCTCCATTTGTTCCTGTTCTTCCACGTCGTTCACGCTGCCATACACTTGAGAACTCACCTCATGCCCTTGCAAGTCCTTGTGCTTCAGATTGCCTAGCACACAACTGAGCTATCAGAGGAACAAGTTCATACAGATATACAATCACATAGCTAGAGTGAGATGGTTGATATCTGCATTGCTGAATATCTAAGCTATGCATAAATAGCTGTGAAGGAATTAGAAGTCAGATTGCAGATTTTTACCCATCCAGAAACTGTTCTCTGTAGAGCAGTTGTGTAGGAGTGCCTTCACTTGGAACAAGAACCGCTCCATGGATCTCTTTGTGGCAGGTATCTTGCTTGTGATCATTGTTCGCTTGTAACCCTATGCAAGATCAAAATACTTTTCTCAGCATGGTGCACAAAACATCATGATATGAACATATGTATATGATCATCAAGTTGTACCTTAGCCTATATATTGCCCAATGTACATGTACAGGTATTAGCAAAATATTCCTTAACAGTTTGGATTACTCTGGTCGTTTTCTGAAGCTCTTTTATCTGTATCAGTGTAAATCGTAAGTAATAGTAAGAAGCCACTAAATTTTTTGGGAATAGAATGCAAGTACTAAGTGATGCAAAATTGCAAATAGATTAAATAAGATAAAATGCTGATAAATATTTACCATTTGAGTTATGATGTCATTATGTTGCCCAAAATATGTCTCTAGAAAACTGAAGGCTGCACAAAAAACGAACACGGATTCAATCGAAGGTGGCAATAGAAATGCACCAGCCAGTATTACCATGTTAGCAAATATATAATAAATTATGGACTAAAATTCCTCACCTTTAAGAAATGTATCAATAAATCTTCCCCATGTTTAACAGCCATCGCATGCACAGCTACCTGTATCTAGAAGTTAAGATACACCTCTTTCAACCAGCAGCCGCATAACCGAGCAGTGCATCATTGCCATGTTGGTCAGTGGCTAAATGCATCAGGTGGTCATATTAGTGCTATTAATTCACAACAGAACACGGGCGATTTCAATGCAACCAACCTTTTCGTGAATCTTGCATATGACTATTAGAGAAACAAACACCTTTACTGATTTGTATATTTGTTCCAGGGCAGTTTCCACTGCTCCCCTTTCTGACTGAGCTCTAGTCTTCAGGGCTTGCTTGATCTACAGAACAGAAAGGAATTTCTTAAATAACTAATATTTAGAATAAATGAAGAATAGAGCACAGTACTGATTGTAGAGTAAATAAATAGAAACTGCAGTGTGTATGCCTAACTAAACAACTCACCGTTTTGTTTAAATTTCCATTGTTCTCTTCATGCTGCAATAGTAACCGAAAAAGTTGAGAGAAATGAAAACAAGAGATAGTCCATAAATGCTCTGAACAATAAAACACCATGTACTTACTAGCACGCGGTACCAGGAAAGGATAGTGGAGGGATTCAATGTTCGAAAATCATGTTGTACATCTTGGGTACTTCTAGTTTTGATGGAAGATACCTTGAAATATGAAATAACATGTGTGTAAGGAGCCTCTAAAGTGAAAACTAGAAGTTCCCAATTCAATTAAGATGGAAAACAATGCAATCCACATGGACAACTGTCTAATATTAGTTAAATTAGATGTTTCTTATTGCATGACTCAAGTTGTTGGGACGGGTCACCTGAGGCAACACTGAACAAGCCAGCTCATCAAGCAGATCTGAAGTCGAGTCAGTATTCTTCAAGTATATATGTAATATCTTCTGTATAAGATCACCCTGTTCGGTAAGAAACAGGGACATTTTAGCCAGGAAATTATCAGCAAGTGCATGCTTATAGGTTATAGCACACTAAAAGGTAGAAAGGTGTTTTAACTTACTTTACTCTTGCATCCATTTTCAGAATCTTCACTAGGGAGATCAGATGTTAGAAGCTTATGAGCTGACTGCCCAAGACGCTTTCGCAGAAAGGGAATGATCTCTTTGGTGCATCCTATGTGTATATTCTTCCCATTTGCTTCCCCAGATTTTTCCAATAACACGGCAATAGAATTTAAAACTGATTGCATGGTAATTAGCACATCAGAAGCCAAAAGGTAGGAGAACGAGCACACTGCAGGATAATCACAGCACTGAAATTAGGCAAAAGGTCACAATAATCTTCTATCACTTCGGTCATAAATTGCACCAGCTTACCTGTATCCATAACAGCCTCAAACATTTTGTATGCCCCACAGTATAGGTAATCAACATTGTTAGGGACAAGAGGTGGATGGAACTCAGAGAGAACATCATTAAAACTTTCAGATGGCAGGAAAGTTTGTAATAGTTCCTTTAGAACTGACATATTTGCTTGGTTCAATAGATCTGGAATGCTGAGTAACTGCAGAAGGTACCAAACCATATTAATATCGGTAGTTTGAGTCTTTAGCTTGTCAACCGTTAGAAGGAAGGAAGGAAGTAAGTAAGTGAGTGAGTGAGTGCGTGAGATTCTACGACCTTTGTGTAGCAGCCAAGAACCTCCTTAAAAACCGCAGAGGCTATTGAAGACTTGGAGACCACCACATATGATAAGTCTGGGTTTCCGGCTGAATCTGAATGTGAATTCCAATTGTCTGGGCAGCTATCTGATCCTACAAAGAGTAGCAGTAGCATGTAATGTTATTGATGAAAAATAAAGGAAAAGATAGGTATGATGCATTGTAGTATTATAACATAATTTGTGCTATAGAAGAAACTAGAAGCAGAAAATAGTAACAAAGCTCACTGTCTTTGATCATTGCAACTGCTCCGTCGAAATGCTTCCTTAAACTCGAGAATAATGGCTGGATTTTGTTGAGAAATTCTTCTATGCTCTCTCGGCAATGAGCATGAACAATTCTAGCCGTAATAACTTCGTATAGCATACATTATACGAAGTTATACGAATTTTTTTTATAATTTGTATGGCATTTTATAAAATATTTTAAAATCCAAAATATTGTTGTATTTTATTTCTATTTATAAATTTTAGTCTAAGTTCATGCCGCTATTCATTTAACTATAGAAACCTACCTCACCAAAATTTTGCAACCCTCAATTTGATTTGATCCAGACAAGGAAAAGTTGCCAATTAATCTGTCATTATAGTCTATGGTTACAAACCAAACACACTATAGGTACAAAAGGTGCCATGTGAAGTTGGCTTAAATACACTACACTGCTACGTGATTTAGGAGGGATTTGACATCGTAAATTTCCCAAAAATGCTTAAGAGAGGATATCCAATTTTTTTTCCTTTCGTCGATACGACTCGCATCTTGTGTCACACGCGCGCATGGGGTGGGTCCCAACGTCTGTTTTTCCCTCTCTTTTTTTAACGCAGTATTTTTTGCTTCCCCCGCTATTGTGTTCTCTCACAAAACTACCGGTGCTACTCACTACCAGTGAAGCACCAGCCATCTGTGACCAAGCCACCGACCAGACAAGGAGAGTTGGAGTAGCCACCCTCTCCTACGACCTCTACATCCCCATTTCCTCTCCTCTCCGCATCTCCTCCCTTTATCCATGTCAAAGAGCCGGTGAGAAACCTCATCCAATAAGTTTGATGGCCGAATCTAGCGAGCACGACATGAGCTCGCCAGATCTAGAAAAAAGAAGAAAGTAAGGATGTCTATCCCTATTTTCGTACGAAACCTTAATGATATGTTTTGAAATTTTATTTTTTGCTGCTAAATGTTGTGTTGACAACCCTACCAGGACAAACAAACAGAAAAAGAAAAAGAAAAAGAAAAAGAAAAGCAATGTCCTGAAGCTTGGAGTATGGGCCGGAGCCTAGTACGATAATGGGCTTGGACTCCAGAGCCGACCCTCCCGCCCACGACCGGCCCAGAACCCGGCCCAACCAACCGAAACCTGCCACGACCATGGCCACTCTCCCAGTCCCAGATCCGCAACCAACGCCGGCGAGGTCGACGACGACGAGAGGAAGTGGAAGCTAAGGGGAGGGCTCCTCGCCGCCGCCGTGTGGGCCGATGGGGGCAGTGGTGACGGCGGTGATCGCGATCGCGGCGGTGGTGCTGGGGTGGATCACCATCGAGATGGCCTGCAAGCCCTGCCTCGACGGCGGCCGCCGCGCCATGGACCGCGCCCTCGACCCCACCTACGACCCCGACGACTCCCCCTCCACCGCCGCCGCCGCCGGCGAGCCGCTCCTCGCCGACCACTCCGCCGCCCCGCCCGCCAAGGCCATCTGACTCCTCCAGCCTGTCATCAAATGCAGCATGCTGTTCTTGTTTTGGTTATGAAATGAAACGAGGTATGGTGTTGGTGTAGCGAACAGTATGTGACCCTGAATATCCTTGTGAGACTTGATACTTTTATAAAACAAATGAGATTGTGATGTGCGACTCTGAACCACGATTATATAAATACTGTTTTTCCTATGAAAGCATTGCAGTGCACATATAAGATATATCTATCAAGGGTAGTGT
>SPJY01031469.1:1078106-1107945 GCA_005191435.1 Raddia distichophylla
GACGGGTCATAGACCTTGGTCGGCGCCTCGCCGGCGGTGACGACGCGCTCGACGTCGACCGTCGCCATCCCCGACGCCTGGTCGAAGCTGGTGCGGAAGACGGGCTTCATTGTCTTGTACGCCGCCTCGGCCGATCCGGCGGTGTTGCCGGCGTTGGCGAGGTTGGACGCGGTGGTGTTCATCCGGACGAGCTGCGCGGACATCGCGCGGCCCGAGACCTGGAAGATGCTGAGCGGCTGCGGCATCCTTACTCTCCCTTCAGCGCGCGGGTGATCTGGCCGATCCGCCCGTTCAGGAACGACAAGGTCGTCTGGTACTGGACCGCGTTCTCGGCGAAGGCGGTCTGCTCCTGCGCGAGCTCGACGGTGTTGCCGTCCATCGACGCCTCGATCGGCACGCGGTACAGCGTCGCGCCGGCGATGGTGCCCGAGCCCTCCTCGGCGGCGAGCGCCTTTCGGAAGTCGATGTCCTTGGCCTTGTAGCCGGGGGTGGACGCGTTCGCGATGTTGGAGGCGAGCACCCCCATCCGCTGCGACCTGACGGCCAGCGCCGCGCCATGGACTCCGAACAGCGTATCGCCCGACATGGGCTCATTCTCCCGCGCCGTGAGTGGCGCCGACCGGGTCGATGCAATGGGTGTGCCAATTTGCCGCGACCCAGCCGGCGGCACCTCGCGAGAAGGAGGCGGCAACCCCGACCGGCAATCCCTTGCCGCTGCCGGCAAGGTTGCCGGGTGGTGTAGGCCGCGACCTCACCAAGCCCGTCACCCCGAGCTCGACCCGGGGTCCATGGCTCCGCGAGCGTGAAGTTCTCCCATCCAGCTCCACGCCCGACGCGCGATGGACCCCGGCTCGGGGGCCTGGGTGACGAGGGTGGCAAGGTCACCCCTCCCGTCATGCCGGGCTCGTCCCGGCATCCAGAGCCAAGCAGCGCCACCCCCGATAACCCTGGATGCCGGGACCAGCCCGGCATACGGAGAGGCAACTGGCCCGCCCCTTGCAACGCCGCGCCCATGGACTGGACCCGGTTCCTCGACCCGACCGCCTTCGCCATCGTCGGCGGCGGCACCGCGCTCGCCGTGCTGCTCCGCGCGCCCATGCGCGACGTCGCCCGCGCGCTCGCCGCCTTGCGCACCCTCGCGCGCGCGCCGTTCCAGGCGGCACCGCTCCTCGCCCGCATCGCCGCGCAAGAGAGGATCGCCCGGGGCCACGGCGTGATGGCGCTCGACCGCGCGGTGATCGCCGACCCCGACGTCGCCGCCGCGATCCACGCGATCGTCGACGGCGCCGACGCGGATACCGTCGCGATTCTCCTCCACGACCGCAACCGCGCCCGCGCCGAGCGTCACCTCCGCGCCGCCGAGGTCTGGGCGGCCGCCGCCGAACTCGCCCCGGCGATGGGCATGGTCGGCACCCTGATCGGCCTCGCGAGCGCCTTCGCCACCATGACCGACGCCGCCGCGGTCGGCGGCGCGATGGCGGTGGCGCTGGTCGCGACCCTTTACGGCGCGCTGTTCGCCAATCTCCTCTTCGCGCCGGTCGCCGCGCGCCTGCGTCAGGCCGCGCGCACCGAACAGGCCGAGCGCGCCTGCCTCTCGGCACCCCTAGTCGCGCTAGCGCACCGCGAGACCCCCCTTCGCCGGAACATGGGCGCGAGGGCCGCATGACCGCCGACCTCTTCGAGGCGCCGCCGAGCCGCCCGGTCTGGCTGGTCACCCTCGCCGACCTCGCGCTGCTGCTGGTCGGCTTCCTGCTGCTCGTCCAGACGCTCGACCGCGACAAGCTCGCCTCGGCGCTCAAGGCCGGCTTCGGCAACGACGCCGCCGCACTCCCCGTCGCCGCCGCCGCGCTGACCGGCTTCGCGCCGGGCGCGGCCAGCCTCCCCCGCTCGCCTCGGCAGGTCGCGCAATGGTCGCTCGACGCGCTACGCGACCCGCGCGTCACCCTCACCCTGACCGGGGAGGGCGACGACCCCGATCCCGCCACCGGCAGCCCCGCCATCCTCGCCGCGAACCGCGCGCGGACGCTCGCCGAGGCGCTGATCGCCGCCGGCGTACCCGCGCAGCGGCTCGCCATCGCCACCCGCCGCGGCCCCGCCCGCCAGGTCACCGTCACCCTCGCCTTTACGGAACAGCCATGATCCTCGCCCTCCTCCTGGCCGCCGGTTTCCAGGACACCGCCGCGCTCGACCGCGCGGTCGCCGCCTTTACCGGCCGCCCGATCGGGGCCGAGGGCGGCGCGCGCGCGCCGATCGACCCACGGCTCAGGCTCGCCACCTGCCCCACCGTCGCGCTGTCGTGGCGCACCGAGGCGCACGACGCGGTGGTCGCGACCTGCTCCGGCCCGAACTGGCGCATCTTCGTCCCCGTCGCCAACCCGCGCCCCGCCACCCCGACTGCGGCCGTGCCGGCGATCGCCGCGCCTCTCGCCGTCAAGGCCGCGCCCGTCATCCGCCGCGGCGACCCGGTGGTGATCGAGGCGGGCGACGGCGGCTTCTCGATCACCCGCGAGGGGGTCGCGCTCGCCGACGCCGCACCGGGCGCGCGGCTGCTCGTCCGCGTCGAGGACGCCAGGGCGCCGGTGCAGGCGACCGCGCTGGCGCAGGGGCGCGCCACCCTCCCGGGCTGGGGAAACTGATAAAAGTGCTAAAGCTCGCGCCCGACCGGCCGTTTGATCCCGTGAACAGGGAGGCCGGAAGGTCGGGACATGGTGGACGCGATCAGATCGACGGGGAGCGCGGCGGCGACGCCGGTCTCCTCCGTGACGCCGACGAACGGCCCCGCCGCGACGCCGGCGCAACCGCAGGCACCGGGCGCGCAGACCGACCCCGCGCCCTCGGTCGGCAGCCTCGCCAAGGCGCTCATGGCTCCGCGCATGTCCGGAGACTGATTCACTTCACCCGCGTATGATTTCTTGCCTTTGCCCGGCACTGACCTTCACAGTTCGGCTAAGTCAAGGTAGTGCGCCACCAACGGAGTCCTGCCCATCATAAGCCGATTCTCATCGCAACGGGCCTGCCCATCGTAAGCCGATTCTCATCGCAACGGGCACTCCAAGCGTCGGTTCTGCACTCGCCAAGACAACGCTTACACTGTCGCAAGGAATACGTCATGGGTAAAGCGTTGATTTCACACGTTCTCTTGTGGCTCTGACTGCATTGGGTTGTGATTCACCTTGCTCTGGGCAGCTCTTCGACCGAAGCGCGCTTCTGGTCCCCGCGACGAGCTCCGTGCTCAGGAACTGGATCAACTTCTCACCGGGCAGCTCTTCGCCCGAAGAGCGCTTCTGGTCCCCGCGACGAGCTCCGTGCTCGGGGACTGGATCTGTTTACCTGGTTCCTTTGACGAGCTCTACGCTCGGGGACTGGGTCACCTTCTGTCTCGTATGCATTGTCTGCTCCTAGCACACGATCTACGTCTGGGGGCACATCACTTTCGCTCCTGAGCACGACATTCGCTCGAGAGCGCAATCTTTATTTCCTCGGGCAAGCTCTAACCCGAGAGGCGGTTCCCCTATTTTCGTTCATGCCTTCCTGGGTATCTTCATACCTGGATGGAGCAACACAAGTCCATCTCACGACGTTGCTATGTTCATTCTCCCGGAAGAATTGATCTTACCGGATGTGGTGGTACGCTCTTCGCTACTAAGAATCCAGTCCTTCCTTGATGACGTTCAGACTCAAGGAGATGATTCATCTCACTTAAGGCTCGAGTGCTCTGCTCGGACAGATGTGTTTCCCTGTTCGACGCAACAGAGTTGCTCGGCACCGGGAGGGTTTGTTCGGTCCGAACAAGTCTTGTTCGGTTGAACCATAACCTGTTCGATCGTTTGTTGCACGTCTTTGTAGCAGCAAAATTACTCTATTCGTGACTTAGAGTCTCAAGAGGAAGATCCCACTCTAGTGAGTCCTTCCACTTGAATCTCGGGGGCTAGCTGTCGGGGATTAAATCACGGCCCATTGCCATGGCCCACTCCCTGACGGCCCACTCGAACAGCCTACTAGGGCCCAGCTCCCTAGAAGTTTCTATCAAGCCCATGTGCATCCTGCCGAACAGCTTCTTGGTTGGCACGGTGCGTAACGGCCTAGAATTCCTGTTTGAGTCCAACTCGAACAAGAGTTCTGCATGGCTACGTGAAGGCCCGAACGTGGTTTCCCGGATTGGAGTAGACGTCGTGATCCCCAAGAATTGGAGTATACCTTATCTACCTCGGGATGTATTTGGCATGTATCGAGTTTGTTACGGACTCGTGGTCAGCCCGGCCCGATTATCCCTCGGTAGGTCGGTTGTTCAACAATATATAAACAAGGCCTCTACGGCGTGTAGAGGACACCTGATCTTAGGCCAAGAGACTTCGCATGGTTGCATGTTACTCCTTGTACACCCATGATCTCGCCGAGACCTGTTCATCTCGTCGAGCTTCCACCTTGTAATTCTCTTTGATATAAAGAAAGGCTAGACGTAGGGCTATTATCTCTCCCGAGAGGCCTGAACCAGGATAAAAACCCTTGTCTCCCTGTTCGTTGTTGGTTGCTGTTCGTTCTGTTCGGCGTGTCTCCTATCTCCCTTTCTCAAGAACCTTAGTTGACTTGAGATCAATATCTCAACCATCTACAGGGACCAATTACTCCACTCCCGTGGAGTGCCTACTAAGTAGGACTTCAGAGCACTCCGGACTAGTCACTTTTGACTTTCTCACCGACCTCACCGGACTAGTCAAAAAATGACTTTCTCACCGACCTGGCTCATATGCACATGATGCAAAATCTCATCCATAATCCACATACTGCAAACCTTCATCCTTGAGCAATGCAAATAACATAAATAGACAGTTCACATAACATAGGTACGAAAACCAAATCTCCGTCCATATCACAAGGACAAACATAATGCATTAAACCACTTAGCCGTATATTATCCAACCAATATTTGTTTAACATATACTTGCCTCTTTTACCAAACAAGACGGAGGGACGAAACGATGACGCCGACCCCAAATGAAAGCCGCCTGCAAGACATACCATTAAATCAAACTAGCACCGATATCCAACATCATGAGAAAATTAATGCAGCTAGCTTAGCTTTTAATTCTCTATACCAAATAGTCTACTTTATCAACCTTCTATCATTTTCCATATAAAATTTCATTATCTAGCCCAACATGCCAAAGACTTAATAAGAAACCCCGTCGCGGCCTACACCGGACAGCAGCACAAAAACGGTCATATCTCCCAAACCGTTAGGCCAAATCACGCGTTCTTGGATGCGTTGGAAAGCTAAGAACATAGGCTAACTTTTTCTAAACATCATCGAGACCCAATTATCGAAGCAAACCCTCCAGTTTGGCAGTACAAACTGCTGTACAAAGTGATTCCTATAACCATCGAGAACCAATTATCGAAGCAAACCCTCCAGTTTTGCAGTACAAACTGCTGTACAAAGTGATTCCTATAACCAACAAACCAATTGACACATAGAGTTGCAAATCCACCCCTAAATCTTATCCCAAACATCATATAGAGCATCAAATTACAGAAATTAGTCATCAAATGAGTTACCTAGATATGAAATCCCCAAACCCTAACTCCTCCCTTCTTCTTTTCCTTTTCCATTCTTTCTCTCTGCACATGGTCGGCCTCTTCTTCCTCTTATCTTCCTTCCCTTCTAGCCGGCTCCTTGCTTTTCTCTACTAACCACCGACGAACGCAGCAGCGGCAACCGCAAGGCAACAGCGACGTGCAACGGTGACGTCCAGGGCAACAGCAGCACGGCAAGGGTCGGCGGCCATAGGGAGATGGAGGCACGGGCACAGCGACAGCGGCGGCTGGCGTGGGCATGACGGCGGCGACGACGGCACACAGGAGACGAGAAGATGAGGCGGCGCTTGGGGTGGGAACGGGAGGGAAGCAGAGGCACGAGAGGCAACTGGGGGAACGATCCCCTTGGCCCTGCCGTGCTCCCCCTTTAGGGAGGCGAGGTGGGGTGTGGTGGGCGGCCTAGCTCATTTAGTATTACATTCTTCCCCCTTAATGGAATTCGTCCTCGAATTCCAAGCTTACCAATACACCAAGAAACCTTTACAAATGACCATATAAATCAATATATATCAATAGCAAATAACACTAATCACTTCCCTCATTTACACACTCAAGCTCACTCAAGCTCTTCGATTATTCTTATCCAAGTTTGTTAAAACCCCACACGCTAAACTAATTTACAAACTCATATCAGCACTAAATACGTCACACGGATCGCTAGGTAAACTTACAATTTAACATTATAGCCTCTAAGTCAATCATAAAACCATCATAACACTATATAAAAGCATTAATTTAGGTGTGACCTCTTCCACCCCCAAAGGTCAAGACATGCCCCCGAAGGCAAAGCCAAAAGTTAATCTCTAGAACCAAGTACTAATTATCTGTATAGAACTCTATGAATCATCAAATGGAGAAAACTTCAAACTTGCACCAGATGATAAATCTCATAAGAACCTTATACAAAACCGCCGATGTCCATAAACTTTCTGTACTCCACTTAATAAGCATCCAACCAAGAACCTCACAAACTCCACATAGTAAGTATCCTCAACCTCATAATGACCGAAACGAATTTTTTATTAAAGTAATCGCTGTGAAAATGTTGTTCCCCAGATGGCCAGACTAGAAACTCACTGAAGAGAAACAACAGCAAAACCCTCAATGGCGATAAAGTCAAAACAGAAGAACCCAGTTACAAAATAAAACAACTGGCAAGACCTTTACTATCAAAGGCAATAACAAATCCCTACTTTTCTTTGTAAAGAAAGAAAGAACACTTCAAAAGAGAACATGACATCGGATAGCAATTCTGTAGATACTCCATTCGATCTCTTGAAAAGAAACAAACCAAATAATACGGGTCGGGGGCGGAGAAGCCTTCTGGCTCCAGCCCGAGTGATTCGGGCATCCGATTTGGATTTAAGTTTGTCTCATCAGAAAGGTATCCTTTGCAACGTTTTCCCTTCATGACTTGTAAAGGAATTTGTCTTGAAAAGTCTTCAAATACTCTCAGAAAACCTGTCGATGATGATGATGATACGCCAAGCTCGCATGGCGGCAAGGTGCCAGCCTCTGAGCCTCCTAGATCCGATCACCAAGCCGAGCCCCGATCAGCAAAGGACTCGACTCGGTACGCCGCACCTCGCCAAGACTCCGGTCCGTCCTCTGCAACTCGCCAATCCTCGCCAGCGAAGGGGAAATCCCAGCCCCGGCTCCAGGGAGCTCAGAACCAGAAATTGAGGAGATCCCTCGCCCCTCCACCAAAGCTCACACTCCACCCCTCCGATTGAAGTGGAGGAAAAAGATGGAGGGCTTCGAGGTCAACGACGGGAAGGAGGCCGAAGAATGGGAAGTGCTAGACAATATGGCAATAGCTCAAGCCGAGATATACAGGGTAAAGCCTTTTTATGCCTTGAATCCTCACTTTGCATAAGGGAATCCTAATCTCCCTCCCTTTTACATGTAGCGCATGAAAGAGAGGTCGAAGCAAAAGACCCTGTGCATGCAGAGAATAGTGGGCGAACTAAAGTCTCGCGATGAGTTTGACAACGCGCTATATGCCGTTAAGTCGCAATATCGCGGCAGGATCGAGGAGCTCCACGAAAGGTGACTGAACTTCGGTTCCGCCACATGGAAGAGTCCAACACCATCCGAGGTATGGATCCTGAATGGTGCTAAACCTTTACAGAAAGAATACTGCTTAGATGATAGTCTCTGAGACTTGCCTTTGAATGTAGCTTTGGAGACGAGGCAAAGGGCCCTAGACGCAACATCGGAGGCGAGGCAGAAGGTCTTGGAGGATGAAGTCTTCTGAGCCAACACTCAATCCGAGAAATTGGCTAAAGAGCTGGAAGGTAACTTTCCACCATTGACTCTCCCTGGCTCAGCCCCACTGAAGTCCGACTGATTTGTCACGCTCAATTGATTGTACAGAGTATCGGCAGAAGACCAAGACGCAATTCCAGGTTCTTGATGAAGAAGTAAAAACCGCCTACGAGCTTCGCAACCGTACTCTAGTAGGGATAGCTCCAACGCTGCAGTGTCTATACCCTGAAGAAGAGCTGCCGAGTGATGTCAACATCCTCGTGGCCCGTCTTGATGATATTCCTGCGCGGATCAAGGTCTTCATGCGGGAGGCAGCAATAACTTCATGTCTTGTCTCATCCGACTGGTTCTCGTCGAAACCGGCTACCCGGGGGGACCGGAACTTCAATTCAGTCGGGAAAACCACCTCTGCGCCATAGACTAGAAAAAAGGGTGTCTGCCCGGTTGCTCGACTTGGGGTTGTTCTAAGCCCCCAGAGCACCGACGGCAACTCCTTAACCCCGCGCGTAGCATACGGCTTTAGGCGATCGAAGATTCTAGCTTTAAGCCCTTGTAGCACCAATCCGTTGGCACGTTCAACCTACCCGTTGCTCCTTGGGTGAGCCACCGAAGCATAGCAGATCTTGATGCCCAGCTCCTCGTCCCAATCTTGAAATTCGCTGCTTTTGAACTGAACGCCATTATCGGTGATGATGCTATTGGGCACGCCAAAGCGAACGACGATGTCTCGGAAGAACTCGCGTGCTTTGGCCACCGTGATTACAGCAACCGGTTTGGCTTCAATCCATTTTGTAAACTTGTCGATGGTGACGAAGAGATGAGTGAATCCGCCTTGCACTCGCTTTAGGGGGCCCACCATGTCGAGGTTCCAGATGGCGAAGGGCCAAGAGATTGGAATTGTCTGTAGATCCTGAGCCGGCATGTGAATCTGCGTCGCAAAGAATTGACATCCATCACATCTGTGTACTATATCTTCCGCATCTATGATGGCAGTCGACCAATAGAAACCCTGCCGATAGGCTTTTCCTACTAGCGTGCTGGCCGCCGCATGGTGTCGACACTCTCCCGAGTGGATATCATTGAGTAGATCCCTGCCCTCTTGCTAGGATATGCAACGCCTTAGTACCCCAGAACTGCTTTTTCTGAAAAGCTCGTCCCCGACTACCTTGTAGCTTTTGCTTCGGCGTGTAATGTACTTGGCGAGGCTTCGATCCTCAGGCAACTCATCACGAAGAAGGTAATCTAAGTAAGGCTAAGTCCACCCGGGAATAATTGACAATGCCTCTGCATCGGGTTCTGGTTGCTTCCCTTGATCTTCTCCCGCTGCAGACGGTAACATGATGGACGGCGCGCGCAGTTCTTGGACGAAAACACCAGTCGGGACTTGCGCTCGAGTGGATCCCATCCACGCCAGCTCATCCGCTGCTTCGTTGTCCCGGCGGAGCACGTGTGTCAGCTCCAGTCCGTCGAACTTGTCTTCTAATTTTCGTACCTCCTGACAATAAGCTGCCATGCTGTCGCCGATACAAGACCACTCCTTCTGAAATTGGTTGACCACGAGTTGGGAATCCCCACGTACCATTAACCGCCTGACGCCAAGCGATATGGTGACGCGTAGCCCGTGGATGAGTGCCTCGTACTCAGCGGCGTTGTTGCTGACGGGAAACAATATCTGGAGGACGTAGCGTAGCTTCTTTCCAGTCGGCGATATGAGCAAAATCCTAGCCCCCGTGCCGTTGAGCATGAGGGAACCGTCAAAGTACATCATCCAGTACTCGAGATTCTCCTTCGCTGCTGGGGTCTGAGCCTTTGTCCACTCCGCGACAAAATCGGCTAATGCTTGAGATTTGATGGCTAATCGAGGCCTGAACTTTATTTCAAAGGCTCCAAGCTCGACTGCCCACTTTGCAATTCTCCCGGTGGCTTCCCGGTTATGAAGTATATCTCCAAGCGGGAAAGAAGTGACCACCGAAATTTTATGTTCTCGAAAATAATGCTTGAGCTTCTGTAACGTGAGTAACACAGCATATAGAAGCTTTTGAACTTGTGGGTACCTTGTCTTAGATTAGCCCAATACCTCGCTTACAAAGTATACCGGGCGTTGTACCTTCTGGAGGGAGCCCTCCTCATCCCGTTCAACCACCAGAGCGCTGCTGATGACGTGAGTCGTGGCACCGATGTAGAGTAAGAGGGGCTCCTGGGGCATGGGAGGGAGCAACACCGGAGGCGTGGTGGGGAACCTCTTTAGATCTTCGAAGGCTTCTTGTGCTTCCACTGTCCACTAAAAATCGTCTTGTCGGCGTAAGAGCCTAAAGAATGGCATGCCCCGCTCCCCGAGTCGAGAAACGAATCGGCTAAGCACCACGATGCATCCAGTGAGCTTTTGCACGTCCTTCTGACTGGTCGGGGGCTTCATCTTGATGATAGCGTTGACCTTCTCTGGATTGTCTTCGATCCCCCGATAGGAGATGATGAATCCGAGTAGTTTACCAGACGGAACCCCAAAAACGCACTTCTCGCGATTTAGCTTCATCCGGTATGCCCTTAGGCTCTCGAATGTCTCGTATAGATCTGTTATCAGATCCCGTCTGGATTTTGTTTTTATGATGACGTCATCGACATAGGCCTCCACGTTGCTTCCGAGCTGAGTATGAAAACACCGCTGTATGGTGCGCTGATAAGTCACGCCAGCGTTTTTCAGCTCGAATGGCAATGTGATATAGCAGAAAGCACCAAAAGGCGTAATAAACGACGTCTTGATGCAATCTTCCTCCTTCAGACTAAACTGATGATAGCCCCAGTAGGCATCCAGAAAACTCAAGAGCTCGCACCCAGTGGTGGAATCCACCACTTGGTCGATGCGGGGGAGCCCAAAAGGATCCTTGGGAAACGCTTTGCTGAGGTCGGTGTGGTCGACACACATCCGCCATGTCTTGTTCTTTTTCTGCACCAGGACCGTATTTGCAAGCCACTCGGGGTGATACACTTCCTTGATGAACCACGCTGCCAACAATTTGGTGATTTCATCCCGTATGGCGTCCTTCCGATCCTGAGCAAATCTTCATAGGCGTTGCTTGATTGGCTTCGCCTTTTCGTCGACGTGGAGAGAGTGCTCAATCACCTCCCTCGGAACACCAGGCATGTCTGAAGGCTTCCAAGCGAACACGTCCTGGTTTTCCCGGAGGAAAGTGACGAGCGCGTCTTCCTATTTGCTGTCGAGCCCTGTCCCAATCACGGCCATCTTGACCGGATCAGACGGGTCCAACAAAATCTTCTTGGTTTCTTCGGCTGCTTGGATGGATGTCTTGGCCTGCTTTTTGGCGGGGACGTCCCCTTCCTTCTGAAGGGATGCGACCTCCACTCGGATCTTTTCCATCTCAGCAGATGAATCCAGTGCCTGCGCCATCTCACAGCTTTCGCTGTCGCAGAGCAGGGACTGTTTAACGTCACCAGGGAGGGTGATTACGCCATTGGGACCTGGCATCTTTAAGACGAGATAAGTGTAGTTGGGAACCGCCATGAATTTTGCAATCCCCGGCCTTCCCAAGATGGTATGATATGCCGTCTCGAAATCAGCTACTTCAAAACTCAGACTCTTGGTCCGATACATGTCCTTGGTCCCGAACGTTACGGGTAGAGAGATTTGTCCGAGTGGTATCGCGGACGTCCCGGGGATTACCCCATGGAACGGAGATGATCCCTGCCGTAGTTCGGAATGGGGAATATTCATTTGGTCCAAGGACTTAATGAAAAGGACATTAATTCCTCTCCCGCCGTCGACCAGAACCCTCTTCAATTTGCTTCCTCGCACGACCGGATCCAGCACCAGAAGATACCTCCTAGGGAAGGCAATCTGATCCGGGTGGTCCGATCGGTCGAAGGTGATGGGCACCTCGGACCAGCGCAAGTACTTTGGGGTCGCGGGCATGATGGCATTGATCTTTCGAGTGGTAAGCTTTTGCTTCCACTTGGACTCGTACGCATCAGTGATGAGGACATCACCCCTATCGATGCGTCCACTCTGCCACCACCTACCGTGCAAGGACCAATAACAAGGGCACAAGCGCGACAACTAAACCACCAGGTGGGCTCGTTCCTTACCACACAAGAGAATACCCATAAGAGCGAGTTACTACCTAATAATGTTCTGCTTGTACTTAGAAATTATGGTGTTAAAGGATGGAATTCTACGCCAAGACAAGTTGGAAACCAAGTCTACCACGAGTTGGAGTCGGGTTCGGTCACGGCGGAGTAGTCTGTCTTCAAACTGGCGTAGCAGATGCATATCAACTCCGTTTGGGGTGTTCAAGTACATTACGGAGAAGCCCTCGACGAGACCTTTCCAACAGATCCAGTCGCACATCCAAATTCCTTCTGAGATGATCACAATCGTTCAAATAAGAGGCGACCATATTCTATTGGGCTGCCCGGTGCTGCGACACCTTGTTTTTGGGCTTCGTCCCGTGTATCCCGCATAAGGGGGGGTCGCCCCAAACCCTAGCCGACGCCCTTCTGCCTATTAAGCCTTCGTAGCCGTCATTGTTAGAGTCGGGTTTTGCTTAGATAATTTTCTGCCATCGCAGTATCGCCGATATTCGGTTTGTGGAACCCCAAATTCGTGATCTTAATATATATTCGCAATTTCAGATTGCTTCTTCTTCGTTCTTGCTTGTGTTCTCGATTCGCTTGCAGGAACTAGCCTTCGTGGTGAGGTCGACCGTGCGCTTGTGTGGTTGATAACGAATGAAGACGGTGGTGTAGTGATTGCAGGCCTAGATCGGTGCTGATCAAGGTCGGATCGTCAACGTCGAGTTCTCCACATTGATGTTGGGAGCTGATTATATGTGATTATATGTTAAATTGCCTGTCGTGGATGTCCATATAAACAAAGGAGTTGCTGTCGAAATTTGTAATTTTGGGTAAAGTTAGTAATACTCCGAACCGGTTGGGCTGGGGTGTTACATCTTTAGGCTTGCCCTGTTCGTCGTTGGGCTTCTTCTTGGAGCCTCCGTCATGGCCACCGTGATTATTCATGATGGCCTCCTTGGCATTGGCTTCTTGATCCGTCATCGTGAACATGGCTTTGAGAGTTCGCGGGGGTCCCGAGTCATTTCCCTGATCAACTCCTCGTATTTGCACCCCGCGAAGAAGGCATCAATGACTGTTTGTCCTAAAACATCTCGGATCTCGTTCTTCTTCGTGGTGAAACGCTTGATGAACACACGGAGAGTCTCATTCTTGCGTCAGTGTAGTTGTCCAATCTCCTATCTCCCAGCGGACCTTTCATAGGTCCCTTGGAAATTGGCAATGAACTGTTCTTGGATGTCGTCCCAAGACTCAATTGAGTTCTCCGGGAGTCCCGTGAGCTAGGTCTAGGCGGTTGAGGTCAGAGCGACTAGCAGATAGTTTGTCATTACGTTTTGATCACCTCATGCCGCGCTGACTGCTAAGGCGTAAACCTGCAGCCAGTTCTTGGGGTCCCTCTCGCCATCCTACTTGTCGATGCCTTTGAGGTTAAAACCGTCTGGCTAGGCGTTGGTCCGGGGTGAAAGCCCCAATTCCCTTCAAGGGTCGTGGCCGCCGCCAGGGGCGGAGCCGGAAATTTTGCTTAGGGGGGGCCAGCCCGACATATCGCTATAATGGGATGGCCATAAAATAGAAATTCAATGTAAAGGTCGTGGCCGCGTTCGCCTCAGGGATCTGCTACGATGCTCCCGCCGCCGGTCTTGGCGACACTCATGGCGGTGGTTGTCGACTGGTAACTAACCGGGGGTTATCATCGGCAATAGTTATATATGGTGCGATGCACAAGATCCAAACTCGATCGTAGCACAAGACAAGGGGTTATACAGGTTTAGGCCCTCAAGGCGGATGTAATACTCTACTTCCTGTGCTCTGGGATTATATGGTGTATATGTGTACAAGATGATCGGGAGATGTCTCTTCGTGGATGGGTGTGGAGATGTTCCTCAAGATGATGAAGACGCCGAACCAGGGGGCTCCCTGCCCGCCTTATATAGTGGGGGGCAGGGTTATAAGATAGAGTCCTGGTCGGTTACGAGGTAGGATTCCTATCTCTATCCGGGATTACAAGTATATCTTCCCTATTAATTAGGGATAGACTTCTTTCCTTGCCGGACAAGCCTTCTAGAGCCTGAGTGGTACACGTCCTTATCCACCCGACTTGGTCCATCCCCTGTCGGGTGGTCTCTTAGGCCCGCCGTGTGGGTACCCGGGGTCCATGTTGTCCACAGTGGTCGCGCCGACTGGCTGTGCTCTCGGCCTGATCATCCACGCGCCGGCTGTGATGGCTACGAGAGTTTCGCTCGCCGTTACAGCGCTCCCGCCGTTTGGCTTCTATGTCTTGACGAAGATCGTGGGTAGGCGACTGGCGGGAATCGCTAGCTGCGTTGGCACGAGCCCTGTTTCGATTGCGCGTAGAGCGACTGCGAGTCGAAGCAGTCGGAGCAGGGCGCGCCAAGTTTTGTTGAATGGCAGCCATTTCCACCATGGCCGTCGCTCGAGCGAGGGTCTAGGCAAGCGGGCTGTCTTCTGGGAGTTGCGGTGCGATAGTCTCAAGAAGAGTCTTCGAAGCGATGATGTTTGCCTGGGGAGTCGTGTAGACGTCTTCGTCCCTCAGCTTTACTGCGCGAAGCTCATTCTGGACGTCGCGGCCGCAGGCGCGATGGTGTCATATGCGATCTCAGTCCTCCTCTCGGCGCAAGTCCAGGTCCGCCTCACCAGTGCCGGTCTCCTCGTACCCGACAAGTGGATAGGTAGAGTGATGATCATACGCGCCAAGAACGAAAACCTCTCAGTAATTACGGACCTCAGCGCTCTCGTCCGACTCAGGGTCAGAAGCAGAGAGGCTGACTTGTTCGCTCTGTCCAATGGGTTGGCCAGCATTGATGACATAGATGGATCTGATCGGACTGACCTGACTGGATCTGATGCATTTGTCGACTGGTTATCTCCTGTCCAAATCTCAGAGGAAATCCGTGCAAAGGTCGCAGCGGAATTCTCGAGTCCGGAGGGAAATCCAGCCGAGGGCAATGAATTGTTGTAGGGCACAAGAGAGTTCATGCCCGTGCGGTCGAGCCCGCCGAGTCCTTTTTCGTCTTCCTCGGGAAGAGGTGCGAAGTTGAACAGCGAGCGGGTCAATCTGCTGAAGGTACTTGCTAAAATCTCCAAGCCAAAGGGCAATGGGTCACATTGATTGCGCGCACCTTTTTGCGAAGAGATCTCTCCGGGAGGAGAGAGGTGAAGATTGCCAACGCCGTCGGCGATGAAGTCTAGGATGTCGAAACGAAGAGGTTGTCCCCAGCCTCATGGCGACGTACGGCGATCTTGAAGATACCATCTAGCTTGAGAGACGATCTTGACGCTGCCCTCTACCTGGCGCGCCAACTGTCGACTGGTGACTAACTGGGGGGTCACCGCCGGCAATAAATTTGTACGATGGGACGCTAATCAAGAATCAAACCAGATGGTAGCACAAGACCGGGTTATATAGGTTCGGGCCCTCAGCACCGAGGTAATACCCTACTTCATGTGCTCTGGGATTATGATTGATCAAGATGCGGGATGCAAGATGACCAAGATTATTACAGCGTATCCTCTAGGAGATGATGCTTTATGACTTATGCCTATGGCCTCTACCCCCTCTCTTTATATAGTGTAGGGGGAGACAGAGTTACACGGCAGCACGTGATACACGGTACCTAATCTTGTTATGCCGTTATATGTCATGCATGTGTTAATCTCCTATGTAAGATCAAGCCTCCCCATGGGCTTAATGATTTTGGTAATTGATGGCAACTAGGCCGTACAGCTGGAACGCTAAGGATAAGGACCTTTGTTTAATAGTTTCTCTGATTTCCTTATGTGCGTCTTCGGCCCAACTCAGCAGATCGACAACATCTCTATGATTGCAGGGTCCCACTGAGCACAGGTCATAGGAGTTCCGAGAGTGCCAAGTGTTAGTCTTGAGCGACCCATCCAGAACGAGTACAGCTGTCCAGGGTTCGAGAGAGTTCGGGGGAGTACAGCTGTCCAGGGTTTTCGTAGCCGCCAAGTTCAAAGCCAGATATTTTTCTTTAGGCACGAAACCTCCCGCCGATTCCACAAGTCGACAAGATAGGCCAACAACCCTAGGTGTGACGTCGGGCGAAGTCGGTATAGCCAAAGACTCGAGTGGGAAAAATTTCAGTCCCACCGGACGGCGTCCGATCGCAATCGGACGGAGTCCGGCGAGCCCAAGCCAAATTTTGGCTAAGTCCCGCAAACATCACCTCTGTCGGACGGCGTCCGACCGTCTTCGGACGGGGTCCGACAGCGCTGTATTCCCAGCGGCGAGCTCGAAAATGACTAAGTCCCAGGCGACACCGTCCCTGTCGGACGGCGTCCGGAGACCATCGGACGGCGTCCGATGAAGTTCACTGTTGACCACAAGACAGCGTCCGACAGCTACCGGACGGCGTCTGGTAATCGGGGGCGCGACAGTGGCGACTGTCGGACGGCGTCCGATCAGCTACCGGACGCGTCCGACGACGGCTAAACCCGCGTCCGAGCACCTGGCGGGCGTCCCGTTCGCACGCGCTAGCGCCCTGTCGGACGCGTCCGGTAAACCACCGGACGGCGTCCGACGAAGTACAAAAATGGCCCAAATCCTCTGTCGGACGGCGTCCGACGGGAACCGGACGGCGTCCGATAGAGTGATCTGAAACTCACGATTTAATCTGAGCCGTCCATTTCTAGGGTTTCGCCTTGGGCCTATAAATAGGGGCTTGGTGTACGGGAGAAACCTGAGTGAGCCATCATTAGCAGCCACCCCTTGCCTTAGCCACCCATGAGAGCTCCTCCCATGGCACCCACCTCCATCTAGGGTTCCATGAGCTTGAGAGATTGAGAGGGAGAAGAAGAGAGGAAGGAGAAGAAGAAGGTGATCCCTACCTCCTCCCATTATCTCCAAGGTTTGCCCCAACTCCCATGGTGTTCTTGCCCTAGTTTCATGGGGAGAGAGAAGGGGTAGTGGTGAGAGACGATCTCGATCTTGTGCTCTTGAGACTTTGCCGCCGGAGAGATCGTCGTCACGCCACGGGCTTCATCAACCGTACGACTACATCCGCTCCATCCGTTGGAGGCACAAGTCCGCCGTGTGTAGGCGGCCATCTCCGTGTGTCGGCTTCTTGTATCACTAATGTGTCAGCTTGTCCAAATGATTTGCAACTTATCAAATAAAAACCAAAGCGCAATTTAAGGTCTTCGACGAGAAGGTGAAGTCCGCCGTTGAGCTGCACAACATGACTCTGCGCAACAAGACTCTGCCAGGCATTGGATATCGTAAAGTCACACTATCCCAAGTAGATCTCGACGCCATAAAGGAGCGATTTGCGTGCTTGGAAGAAGAGGCCTCCGCCCGAATGGAGGAAGTCAAGGAAACCTTCGCCACTCTGGTAGAAAACTTGGATATGTAAACGGAAAACCATTTTCGAGTGAAAACTGTCCTGTGATATACTCGCTAATCCCCCATATTACTCATGCCATTTATCCAAGTAGTTGTTTTTATTTTACTTTTCGTGTAACGCCTCTTCCCAACTGGTCCAGCCCTCGAGTGCGAGGAATTGTCTCTTTGCTCTCTCCCTAGACACATGCCAAGTGACTAAACATAGTCGTTTAAGAATTAATGCACCACTACTCAGAATCTTGTAATACTCGAATTTGATAATTCTATATAAGGGAAAACAACTTTATTAACAAGATAGGGTGCGGCGAATCCGCACACTATTTACTGTAGAAACCTACTTACTACTTAGTCGTGTACGGCTAAGTAGCAAGTCAAACAAGCTTTTATTACATAGAGCCTCGAATACAAAATTCAAGAATAAAAATGACGTAATTGTTCGATATTCCAGGTGTTAGGGACAACCGATCCTTCTTCTTGCTTGAGTCGATAAGCCCCCAGGCGAGTCACTTCATCGATCACGTAGGGACCTTCACAAGTTGGGGATAGTTTATGCTCATACTTTTGATTCCTTCGGAGGACCCCTTTCGAGAACGCACGGCCCCGTACATTGCGTTGATGATAGCGACGCAAGCCTTGTAGGTACTTGGTTGACTGTATCATTGCTGATTTCCTTGCTTCTTCAAGGTCTTCTAATATCTCTTCCTCCGACTGGTTGTCTTCATAACTTTAAACTCGGGGTGTCTGCCCCGTCGCCCGACTCGGGGTCGTTCTAAGCCCCTAGAGAACCGATGCCAACTCCTTCACCCAACGTGTGGCATTCGGCCTGAGCCGATTGAAGATCCTTACTTTGAGTGCTTGTAAAATCATCCCATTGGCACGCTTCACCTGCCCATTGCTTTGAGGGTGTGCTACCGATGTGTAAAAGATCTTGATATCCAACTCCTCGCCCCAATCTTGAAATTCTCTACTCTTGAACTTAACGCTATTATCGGTGATGATCCAATTAGGCACGCTAAAGCGATCGATGATGTCTCAGAAGAACTCGTGTGCTTTTGGCTGCCGTGATGTCAATGATCGGCTTGGCTTCAACCCATTTTGTAAATTTGTCACTAGCGACAGAGATATGAGTGAAATCACCTTGTGCCCGCTTGAGAGGACCTACCATGTCGAGTTTCCAAACTGCAAAGGGGCAGGTGATTGGTATGGTTTGCAAATTCTAAGCCGGCATATGGATCTGCCGTGCAAAGAATTGGCAACCCTCACATTTGCATACTATGTCTTCCACGTCCGTCACGGCGGTTGGCCAGAAGAACCCTTGATGATATGCTTTACCTATCAGGGAACTTGTCATCGCATGGTGTCCACACTCTCCCGAGTGGATGTCATTTAATAGATCCATGCCTTCTTACTCAAACATGCATCGTCTTAGTACCCCAGAACTAATTTTGCGAAAAAGCTTGTCCCCGTCTACTTTATAATTTTTGCTTCGACATGTTATGCACTCGGCTAGGCTTCGATCTTGTGCTATACTCGTCCTTGAGAATATAATCTAAGTACGGCTGTTTCCACCTAGGATTGATGGACAATACTTTCTCTTTTGCTTAAATTTCTTGTTGTTCGTCTTATTGAACTGACTGTTTTATAGAAGGCCTGTGCAATTATTCAACGAAGACACCAGTCGACAGTTGTGCTCGACTAGATCTCATCCGCGCAATCTCATCTGCTGCTCCATTGTCACAGCGGAGCAATGTGCTAGCTCCAAACTGTCAAATTTGTCTTCCTATTTCCTTGCTGGCAATATTCTGCCATGTTATCGCCGATACAAGACCACTTCTTTTGTACTTGATTGACCACGAGCTTAGAATCTCCACGAACCATTAACTGTCGCATGCTGAGCGATATGGCAATGCGGAGCCCATGGATGAGTGACCTGTACTTAGTGGCGTTGTTACTGACTGGAAACAGGATCTGAAGGACGTATCTTATCTTTTTTCCTGTTGGAGATATGAGCAACATCCCAGCCCCCGCGCCACTGAGCATTAGCGAACCGTCAAAATACATTGTACAGTACTCATAGTCCTCATTGGCTGCTGGTGTTTGGGACTCCGTCCATTCGATGATAAAATCCGTAAGTGTTTGATATTTCATGGCTAATCGAGGTTTGAACTTTGTCTTAAAGGCTCCAAGCTCGACGGCCCACTTTGCGATTCTCCCGGTGGCTTCCCGATTATGGAGGATGTCTCCGAGTCGAAAGCATGTAACCATCGAAATTTCGTGATCTTGAATATAATGTTTTAGCTTTCGTGACGTGATGAGCACGACATACAAATGCTTCTAAACATGTGGATACCGTATTCTGGAGTCGCATAATATTTCGTTGATGAAGTAGACCGAGCGCTAGATCTTCTAAGAATAATTTTCCTCTTCCCGTTCCACGACCAACGCGCTATTGACTACATGAATTGTGGCACTGATGTAAAGGAGGAGAGGTTCTTGGGCTAGGGGCAGGACCAACACCGGAGATGTTGTACCTTTTGAAGTCTTCGAAGGCCTCTTGTGCTTCCCATGTCCACTAGAAATTATCCTGTCGGCGAAGAAGCTTAAATAATGGCATGCCGCGTTTCCCGAGTCGGGAGATGAACGGGCTGAGTACTACAATGTATCCAGTGAGTTTCTGCACATCCTTTTGATTGGTCGAGGGCTTCATCTTTATGATTGCGTCGATTTTCTCTGAATTAGCCCCGATGAGATACGATGAAGCCGAGCAATTTTCCCGATGGAACCCTGAAAACGGACTTCTCGGGGTTGAGCTTCATCTGATATGGCCTCATGCTCTCAAACGCCTGGGCTATGTCTGCGATGAGGTCTGGTTTGGCGCGAGTCTTGAGGACAACATCATCAACATATACCTCCATGTTGCGTCAAGTGTGAAAGCACCGTTGTATGGTGCGTTGATAGGTGGCACTAGCATTTTTCAACCCGAATGGCATTGTGATATAGCAGAACGCACCGAAAGGAGTGATGAATGATGTCTTGATGCAGTCTACCTCTCTTAGGCTAGTATGATGACAGCCTGAGTAAGTGTTCAAGAAACTTAGGATCTCGCACACAGCGGTGGAATCCACCACTTAATCGATACGTGGGAGCCCGAAAGAATCCTTGGGGCAGGCTTTGTTGAGGTCTTGTAATCGACGCACATGTGCCACGTCTTATTCTTCTTTTGCGTGAGAACCGGATTCGCTAACTACTCGTGATGGTATACCACTTTCATAAAGCCCACTACTAACAATTTGGTAATCTCTTCCCTGATGGCTTCCTTCCGGTCCGGTGCGAATCTTCTCAACCATTGTTGGATCAGCTTAGCCTTATGTTCATCAACGTGCAAAGAGTGCTCAATCACTTTCCTCGGGACACTAGGCATATCCAAAGGTTACCAGGCGAACACGTCCTAGTTTGCCCAAAGGAAAGTGACGAGCGCGACTTCCTATTTGTTGTTGTGCCCTGTCCCGATCATTGCCGTTTTGGTCGCGTCAGACGGGTCCAACGTTATCTTCTCGGTTTCCTCAGCCGACTGAATAGAGATCTTGGCTTGTTTTGTTGGTTGGTATGTCCCCCTCCTCTTGGAGGGAGGAAATCGCCTATCGAATCTTCTCCATTTCGACCGAAGCCTCCAGGGCCTGCGCCAGCTCACAGCTTTCGCTGTCGCAAACCAAGGACTGTTTCACATCGCCAAGAATTGCAATTACACCATTGGGACCCGGCATCTTCATTACGAGGTAAGTGTAGTTGGGTATCATCATGAATTTTATGAATACCTAGTCTTCCCAATATAGCATGATACGCCGTTTCAAAATCGGCCACCTCGAAGCTCAGGCTTTCCGTCCGGTAATTCTCTTTAGTCCCGAACATGACGGGCAATGTGATCTGCCTGAGTGGAACCATGGACGTCCTAGGGATCACCCCATGGAAAGGGGATGACCCTTGCCTCAACTCGGAACGTGGAATCTTTATCTGGTCAAGGGTTTTGGCGAAAAGGACATTTATCCCACTCCCGCCATCAACCAGGATCCTTTTAAGATTGTTTCCTCAAATAATACGATCGAGAAATAGAGGGTGCCTTCCAGGGAAGAGTATCTGGTCTGGGTGATCTGATCGATCGAAGGTAATTGGAACTTTCGACCAGCGTAGATATTTGGGGGTCACTGGCAAGATTGCGTTGATCTCCCGAGTGGTTAGCTTTTGCTTCCGCTTGAACTCATACGCATCTGACCCTCCGAATATATAGATGATCTCGCGCTCTGCGTCTTGATAGTCCCCATCTGGTTTCCTGCAATGGCCTTCCTTGGCCACCGACTGTTTGGAGTTATCCGCAAATTTTTCCATCTTTTGCTGCGTGTTTCCCACGAGGGTGGAAAGGACACACTGCTTCCATGACTTTGTTATAGTTATTGTCGTTGGGGGGCATAGGCCGATTGCGCTCCACGTTTGTGACCATATCGTCCCCTTTGCGCTTCTTGCCCTTTGGCTTTCGAGGTTGGTCATTTGGCTTCGTCTTGGATCCTCCGTCGTGACTACCTCGATGGTTGAGGATGGCCTCTTCAGTGTTTGCTTCCTGGTCCGCCATGGTGAACATTGCCTTAAGTGTTCTTGGGGGGTCTCGGGTCATCTGCCTAATCAGCTCTATCGATTTACATTCAGCAAAAAGGGCATCGATGACGGTTTGTTCCGAAACGTCCCGAATCTCGTTCTTCTTCTTCGTGAAGCACTTGATAAACTCGTGGAGAGTCTCGCTCTTCCGGTGAAGTAATACCTCCTGTTGCGCTGACTATCAAGGCGTAAACCTATAGCCAGTTCTTTGGGTCCCACTCACCATCAGACATGTCGATGCCTTTGAGGTTGAAACCATCCTGCCAGACCACTCGGCGGAGATCCGGATTTCTTGAGGTCTTCGAAAGCTTATTGTGCCTCCACTGGAATTTATCCCGCTTCTTGAAAAACTTCTAAAATGCAATCCTCGTTCTCCTGTTTTGGAGATGATAGTTTTAACTCTGTAGAGTGTAGCACACTTTACCTATAAGTTGAGCGGTACTTTTGCGTCTTAGCTCTTCCTTAGGAGCCTAGACCAAGTAACAATACAAGGCGATTCATTAGTTCCTTCTGTTAACACCGATACCCCCTCAAAGGTTTAGACACTACGGGTCCCCCTCTTGAGCCAACGGACCGAAGGCCGATCTATTCAATGTAAAGTGTGTTAACAATTTTCCCTAACTACTAAGGCAGGACTAGGACATGGTGCACACATGCTTAAGCTAGCACTTATGGTGGCGCTTGTATGGTTTGGCTGGATCAGCACCCGTCAAAAGTCCTTAGACCAAAGTGACTACCTCCACAACAATCCTCAATCCACAAAACCACCCGACTTGCCACCTTTAGTCAAGACACGCCAGGTAGGTTTTAGTTGATTAGGTTATTAAGTAACTCAGCACCTCCAAATATACCAAGTCACAAGATTAATAAATGATGAATAACCTAATAACTAATAACCAACGAGCACTAGCATCTATGCACAAGGATACGCTAGAATGAAATATAAGCAACGCGAATGGAAAGAACAAGACCAGCAACTTAACTCGGTTCTAATGGATTAGAACTTAGCAAAACTCACCAAAATATTCAATTGAACTATGGCTAAGAACACCTTTTTTTGTGGCTTTTTCTAGATAGGAAATAAGAACAACTATAGTAGCTAGAGATAAAATCCTACCGTGTTAACCTGGCTCTGATACCAACTGATACGGATCAGCGTCCGCGACTGAGGCCCGATCTTCATGACGTAGGATTGGAGATAATGGATCCGTGCAACCTGATGAATGATACCGCCAATCACCGTCTCAATTACGGCAACCTGCGACACTCGATTCACCCAACCACACGCTTTGATCCGGTTGTCTACTTGCTAACGTGGAGTAGATGTGTTCCTGCAATCCCAGAGGCAATCACAAGAACGACGGAGCCAAGAACTCAGATACTTCCCAATTCTATGGGGGTGGATAAACTCAACACAAGCCCTAGAATAAGAAGTATATTTCCGAAAATTCTCAATCTGCATACATATGAGGGGGTTGCCCTCTATTTATAGTGGTTTTAGGTCGGTGCTACATTGCGGCGGCGCTACAGTACAAGGCTGCATACATTGAATTTCTTGGCTTGCAAGAAATCTTGTTGGAAAATTTGATTTCTTCTTCCATTGACATATGCCATGACCTCATGATGATATACATGGTGATCTCGTGATGACATATGTGATGATGTCGGGCTTCTCATTGCATCAAGCTAGTGGAAATTAGATTCCTCTCCTCTTTCATTGTGCTTAATTGTCTCCTTCATCGTATTATTTTTAATCTAGCTCAGCAGTTCTTTCCAGTCAAAAGAAGTCATTAATTCGAAAGAGTTGGTCATGTGTATATCCGCATCAGGTTGGGTAGCGCGGCAGTGGCTGACGCGTTGGCTCGCGCGGGCGGGAGACAGCGGCGACGTGACGCGCGGCGACGGCGGGTGCCGACGCGTGGCGGCGGGGTGTGGCGCTGGCGGCGGCCAGTGCGTGGCCGACGCGTGGCACGGCGAGGGCGAGGGCGCGCGCGGCGCCGGCGGCGAGGTGGCGGCGACGGAGGCAGGGAATTCAGACGAGCTTTTTCTCGCGCAAATCGCATCCAAATTTGACGATCCGGGTATGCAACTAGACCGTCTCGACGAGATTTACGCAATGGTGGCTTCAACAACTTGGTTTGCGACAACAACAGGGAGATCTACCCCAAAACTCACCTCGGGCTAGGGTTTTGCGACTGCTAGGGTTGCTCTGGGGTGGTTCTCGAGTTGTGGTGCTGAGGGGAGGGTCTTGGGTTGCTTTTACACTGCTTTGGTCGACCAGGGGTAGGCCTCCAATAGGTAGAAGTTGAATTGGGCTCTAATAGGTTTAGAACTCCCCTATTTTGGTATTTTTGCAAATAAACAAATTTGGACTTGGGCTTCTGGGTCTATGCAAGTTTTAGCCTCAAACAGGTCTCCACCAAGTTTGGGCTTGGGTTTTCCACG
This sequence comes from Raddia distichophylla, assembly GCA_005191435.1. Lineage (NCBI taxonomy): Eukaryota > Viridiplantae > Streptophyta > Magnoliopsida > Poales > Poaceae > Raddia > Raddia distichophylla. The sequence goes on from SPJY01031469.1 coordinate 1,102,528, forward strand.
TTTGCTCGTCATTTCATTGGGCCGACGAGCTCTCGGCAAACCGGCATCACACTATAGAAACACAGGCTAGCCTTGGGCTTTGGACTTGAAATTTGGAGGGTGGCTAATTCATGGTATTTAGGATTTATGGGAATTTTTCCAGAATTTTTCAAAAAGGTATTTTAGTGTTTTTGTTTAAACCTAGTTTAAATTAATTTAAATCTGGGTTTCGTATATGACAATTCCTTTTTAATTTACTTTTGGGTTTTCAAAAATACAAGTGACATACGACAAAATAGAGGATGTCACATCATCCGAGTGTCCATCCTACTTGTCAGAGATGACAGCTTCTTCCAGAGTGGCCATCACCTTCTCGACCATTCGGCGTCCCTTCATCAGCTACTTAGCTAGCTTCTTCTTGTCAACTCCATCACCGGCCTTGATGTTGTGATTCTTATTGACATAGGCGTTCCGTGCTGCCATGACATAGTCATTCCTCTCCTGTTCTCTAGTTGGGACAGTCATGATTCATGTGGTTGAGACCACCGCAACAGAAGCACCACATGATGCGTCTCCTCCGATCGACCACTCACCTATAAGCATATGAGAACTTCCTAGCCAACAAGGCAGGCTGCTCCTACGGAATCTTGTCCATCTGATCATTGGACAGGTCACATAGTGCAAAGAAGGAGAAACGGCAAAATTAGAAGAATCACGACCATAGGGGCCAACTATCAAGGATGTGGATGAGGAATTGGGCTATTTTGAGAGATGCTCAAGTTCGTGCGTCTTGAGACTAGAATAGAGCACTTCCAAGGTCAGCGTCGAGAGATCGACTGCCTGTCAGATTGCAGTCACCTTCAATCTCAGACCTGAAGATCCAATGTAGAGAGAAAATGTCTAGCGATCTCCGAATCAATACATTTGACTTTAACCGAATGGAGATCGGCAAGAATCTTGGTGAAGCGGGAGAAGTATGAGTCAAGCGTTTCACCCGGCTTCTGAGTAAATCGACTGTACCCTCTTTTGTGTCAGTATTGTCTCACCACCTTAACCTGAGTTGTCCTCTCATCGTAAACTTGGAGGGTTGTCCAAATTTTGCGTGCTGTGGTGATGTCCGACACCCGCTCGTACTCCTGTCGGCTAAGGCCTTGAATCAGAAAATTTCGAGCTTTTGAGTTAAGCTGCACATTGGCTTGATTCGTGACCATCACCTTCTTGGGTAACTCATATGGGTCCTTGATCTTAAGCCAAATATTGTAGTCCTGAGCCATCACATATGTCTTCATCCTAGCCTTCCAATAGGAAAAATTGACTTTGGAGAACACGGGGGTTTGATGGAATACTTTTCGGCCATAGCTCAAATAGCAACAACAATCGGCTTTGAAAATCGGTCAAGATTTGCAAAGAAGCACCGAACGAAATGCTCTAATACCAGTTGAAGAACCGAGCTAAGCGGATAGAGGGGGTGAATAGACGCCACAATATTTTTCCGTAGTTTCCACCAAAAAAACATGAACCACTTGAAAACTATGTGTACCCATCACTTGGGTGTATAAGAGCCATGAAATATTTGGGATTTTGGAATCACAATTATAGTTTTTAAGTGTCCAAACAAAGAATAATCAATTGAAATCTTGCTTTTGAGAAAGAGATCAAGTCAAAATACCAAAGTTACTTTCCTAAAAGCAAAAATCATATTCCCAGAAAGTTGTCTTGCAAGAATAGAGTGGTTCCTGCTGTTGCAAGGAAACAAAAATTTTCAAACTTTTCTAAAGCATGAGAGTGAGTCTTCATGGTCTCCTCCAATTTTCAGCATCAAACTCCATATACATAAAATAAGAAAAAGCATGCACCATGAACTGTCAGTAACACGAGGCTGCAAGTTTGGAGTTCGATATTCACCTCATAGGTCCCAAACGGGGGAAACAGTGACCACAAAACTTATACCATCGTTTCCAAGTGGAATCACCACAAAATGATTTTTTTATGATTCTAAAAATCAAACACTTACTGCTGCGTGAAGGAATGTTCTTGACAGATTAGCAACAAGTCAAAAACTTGATCGCTTGCCTCTCATATGGTTGCAAAGAGTGTGGTAAATTGTATTAGCAACCTCAAGGCATCTTAGATCACCAAGAACCAGCAAGAAATCTTCAAGATTCATCTCCGAACAAGAGCTCCAAAAAGGTAAAACGAAAGCGAGAAGAGTTCTGAGCAAATCAACACAAGATTTTTATGAAGAAGGATTTCATTGCATAGAAGTTGGGGATTACAAGCCACACTCCTTGTGGCCATGTTGGCGATTCTTATGCTCTTAGAAATTAATTTGCAAGCGGACGGATATCGCTTGTAGTTTTCACCTGTTTTCACCTGGGAGTATTCCAAGGCATGAAATCCACAGGGAACGAGAGAGAAAGACAATTCTATCTATATTATTTAATATATCAGCCACCTAGTTAACGGGGGTAAGGATAAATATAATAGGACTAGTGACACACACACAAGAGAATAAAAAGATAAGCTAGATAGATAGTTGGGATAACAATGAGAAGAGTAGAATGTTCCTTAATAGTGCAATCGATTAGTAGGTTGAGCTAGCAGATATGAGTTTGGTGGTTTGTTTTAAGAACTTTGTTGGAGCTTGGTCGATTCACTACCACCCGCTATCAGTTAAAAAAATTGAATAGTTATGACCACCCTCAATTGGGCCCTACTGGTCCAGTTCCTAACGCAGTGGATCATGCGTGAAATAAATCTCGGATGGATAGGGCTGTCACCACCTACCACTTATCACAAAGTACGTTGAAATGTGTGTAAACAAAGTCAAAGATAGTCTCAGAAAACCATGTCTGCTACTAAATCCGATCACTCCTCCCCGGATCCTAGAAAGACGATCCAAGTTCAATATTTAGGCTATTCAAAACATATGAAAATGAACCCAGACTCGAAACCAGATGAACTTAATCAACCACTCTAATAATTCACACTTCCCATTTAGTGTGAATATGTAAAGGACTGGATTGACGACTAGAGAGGGTGAATAGGCGCCCAATCGATTTCAATCAAAATCACCCCCTAGAACCTCTTTGACAACTCATCGAACATATGGCGTGCACACCAAAAACCATCCCCGCTGCCCCAACTGCTCCAACAGATGTGCGCCGCATTCGGCCACCACGTCATCGTCCTCCTCGTGGTTTCCCTTGGCTCACATCTTGTCGTTGCACCCGGATCAATGCCTCCTCCATGTGCGCTATCGCCATCTAGCTGGAGCCAAGCCGCTGTTCTCTCCACTGGCCAGCGCCACCAAGAGAGCCACCTATGGCTGTGGCTGGTCGGCCCTCCACCGTGCGCCACAAGGAGGACTGCGGCGCCCTTGAGCCACCCGCCGCCACCGAGCACAAGAGAGCCACCGACTTGCCCCTGGATGGTTGGTCCAGACCGCTGCTGCACCAGGAAGCCACAACCTCCTCCATCCTCTCAATCTCTCCCTCATGGGCTTCTCTCTCTCTAGATCTCACTCTCACCCCTGAAAGGCAGACGACTAGGGCCTTGCCGGCGTGCCGCCGCTCTGCTAACCGGCCGTTGCTCCTCCTCCTGCGGCCGTGCCCGAGCCGCGCCGCCTCGGGCCGGTGCCGCCTCTGCTCGGCGCGCCCCTAGCCGGCTCACTCCCGGCTGAGGCTGTGGCCTGCCGTCTACAAGGCCGGTGCGCCTCTTGCACGGATCCTACTCTGGCCGGCGCAGCCATCGCCGGCGCCGCCTCGGGCCAGTGTGCCACTGGTCGGAGCACAGAGCGAGGAGCCGCCACCCCAACTCCTTCCTCTAGATCTGCACACACTCTCCCATGGCCCTCTCTCTCACACACACACTCTCCCATGGAGGTGGCCACCACAGTGCCATCACGTCCCACGGCCGGGGCACCACCACCGGCGCCGCCCTTGCTCGTGGCCGGCTAGCCGCCCCCCAGCATCTCTCTCTCTGCCCTCACCCGTGGATACCATGGCCGACGGCTGAAAATATGGCACAAAACAATTTGAGAATTGATATTTTATTTTCTTTTTTGTCCACCTTTTCACACCATGGGGAGAGCCCCTCCTCTCGCCCTCTCATCTCACACCTCTCACCTAGGGCTACATGGTGGTGGACCCAAGCCTCCACCCCCTCTTCTTATATAGCCTATGCATTTTCGCCGAATATCCCGGCATCCCGAGAATATCCAGTACCAAGCCACACAGGGCCCGCACCTGGGTTTTCTCACAGAGGCTAACCTGTAACCTCCAGGCTTTTAACCACACCGGCTAACCCAGAACCGAACCAGGATTTTCCATGGGCTAACCGAGAACCTGACCATGGTTTTGATACCGGCTGACCCAGAACCAAAACAGGGTTTTCCGCGGGCTAACTCAGAACCTGACAGGGTTTCTCACACATCGGATAACCTAGAACCGAACAGGGTTTCACCACCGGGTAACCGAGAACCGGTCCAGGGTTTTACAATGGGAAAACATAGAACCGTCCGCGCAACTTCCTTGGTCGCCAGCCCATGCCTGAGTCCACCGGACTGATCAGCTTCGCTAGCATAGTTACCTACGCCACAGCCTCCAGCTGTCTCGGATCCCTTGCCATGGCTAAGCTTCTCGAGTACACCACCTTATGTGACCGTCAGGTCATTGAACCCGATCGCCTGCACACCTCCGGACGCACCAGCCTCTAGCTGTCCCCGCAAAGCGTCAGCCACGTACTCGTTGATGCCTGCATCACAGAGGTGAACATATACCAAAACCATACAGCTTAACTCTCCTACAAGGTTAGCACATCACAAGATCAACAACAAAAACCATGTACAAAACCGTATCCTTCTCGTCAGGCAACCACAAGTCCTAGTCACCCGTTTGCACGTCGGACGACCACGTGTCCTGGTCGCCCTCCTGCTCGCCTAATGACCACGTAACACACCTTCACCGGACAACATCTGCATGAAATTCTCACAAAAACCTATCACTAGTCGATGTGTCCAGTCAGCATCGGACACCATCCGCCAGACACACAACTCATGTCAGTTACACCAAATGCAACTCAAAACACTTTAAAATCGCATCAAATTAAAACCGTCACATATATTCATCACTACACAAGAGGACCCACCACATGGGTCTCAACACTCCCGCTTGTGAAATGCCGGTCATGCTTGGATCAAATAAAAAAAGCAATTGTTCGCCATATCCAAGACATGAGAATCAAAGTCCCCCAAAGAAAGATTCTCCCCCTTTTCATAAGAAAACCAGTTCATGACTTTTTCAAACAATTCTCCCCCTTTTGGCAATATAGGCATCAAGAAATTTAGAGGCAAGCAAATATGCAAAATGCAATGCATATGCAATCCTACGGAGCTTTGAATATTATTCCAATTAAACGTGAAGCACATGGAAAAGATCC